>CM076717.1:20055564-20240564 GCA_038501795.1 Pseudopleuronectes americanus | reverse complement strand
GCTGTGTTCCATTAAAACCACCCTCAATGTTAACTGCATCCCTACAATTACTGTTAGCAGCACTGATCTCAGGTTTGTATCTTCTTAAGCAAATCTTACTTTCAGTTTCAGATAAAATGTGCTCATGGTTAAAAGCACTGAAAGTCATAACAGTCATCCCAAAACTAAAAGATGTATTTGTTTGAAGTTGTGTTTGCCATAGTGTTCACATGCAAACCAGTATCCTTGTTATGAGCAGGGTTTTTGGTCTATGGATGGCAGTGTTGGTTGGTCCATCACTTTAGACCAGAGTTCCCTGTGAGACTATAACAGCTGAACCAAATGGGTTGCTCTGACATTTGGGATCAATTCACTTCCCCTTCAGGATGATTTGTAGAAAAGTCTTTATTGAGCACAATTCATCAGGTCGAATGGTAATGTGGGCTCCTTGGTCCTTCACTTAAGGAACTATGGCAATGAAACAATTATGGCATAAACATAAGGCTGTCATTTTTCATTACTTACAATCAACCACCTGGATAATGAGTCGGGAATATAGGAACATAAATAACCAGGTTTATCTGTGTGTGATTGTCACGTCTCAAATATGATCAAAACCAGGATGTGCATGAAAATGTACTGATCCGCTTTATAAAATCCATTAAACCAGTGAGGTGTGTACGACACTGAGACACAATGTCACAATAAAACATCCGGCTGAGGCCTCTGCGCTCCAATGCAACACTCACTGCTTCTGTGTGTGTGAGTGTGTGTGTGTGTGTGTGTGAGTGTGTGTGTGTGTGTGTGTGTGTGTGTGTGTGTGAGTGTGTGTGTGTGTGTGTGTGTGTGTGTGTGTGTGTGTGTGTGTGTGTGTGTGTGTGTGTGTGTGTGTGTGTGTGCGCGCAAGTCAACCTCTGCCCACACAGTATCTCATCATTATTAAGATAGAGTTGTGACAGGAGCAGACAGATTGACAGGAAGCCCGCCAGGCTGAGAGCAGCTGACCTTCAAATCACCTGAACCTCTATATATCCATCTATTCATCTATCTATCCATCTATCCATCAATCTATATATCCATCTATACATCTATCTATCTATCTATCTATCTATCTATCTATCTATCTATCTATCTATCTATCTATCTATCTATCTATCTATCTATCTATCTATCCATCTATCCATCAATCTATATATCCATCATCTATCTATCTATCTATCTATCTATCTATCTATCCATCTATCCATCAATCTATATATCCATCATCTATCTATCTATCTATCTATCTATCTATCTATCTATCTATCTATCTATCTATCTATCTATCTATCTATCTATCTATCTATCTATCTATCTATCTATCTATCTATCTATCTATCTATCTATCTATCTATCAATACTTCTTTCTTTATATCTATCTATCTAGATGTTACATATACATTATAAAGCAGTTTCTAGATGTTAAACCTAACACAAAAACCTATACATAAACTGGACGTGAAGGGATTTACTACAGGGAAGCTACAAGATAGGGCGGCCATACCATTGGTCTCTTATAAGCATGCTAACTTCAGTATATGAAAATAAGTGATAGAAATGCATAGGGGTAAGAAGTAGAGTTGTCTTCTACATTAGTATATAGATCTTAATAAATAAAGGAATGAATAGTGATGCTGAGGATAAAGCAAGTATATAGATTTTTATGTTAGTCTCTGAGTTAGCAATAAAAGAGTTATTCCATTAAGAAAAAATTTCAAAAAAACATTAAATTATTAAAGCAACATTTTCACCCTCAAGGAAACAACCTTGTTACACGTTTTTTTTTGTTTTTTTTCATTTCACGAAAGGCCACGTGTAACTAAATGTCAATCCCCAGGTGAGGATGGAACGTGTAAGCAATTAAAGCTCAGAATGGTTTTCTGGAGGCAGATGTATCTTCACTGGGCTCTGAGAGAAAATTATGAAACCCGGCCAGTGACCAATAAAACCTCTTTTACGCAGACAATGAATTTCATCACGTAGCCGAGAAAAGAAAAAAAGAAGATCGGACCATCCATCCATTGAGCCACGGAGTCCCAGGGAAGATATTCATTACAACCACAAACACCCCCTTCAGCAGATCAGGAGGAGTGGGCTCCAATGAGAGAGCAGCCATCATCTCCACTGGCTCGGATTTCATGCTCCAAGCCACATTTCCACTGTACGGGAAAACCATTCCCCCAACCCCCCCCCACCCTTATTTTTCCATTGTCCCCACTACGTTTTTCTCTTTCAACGCTGGACCACGAACGTGACTGCAGGCAGAGAGTGGCCATCACCACCACAGCTCTATTGTGTGTACGTGTGTGTGTGTGTGTGTGTGTGTGTGTGTGGTTTCATCCATGAGGAAAAAGGCTCCAGTATGTTTATAATATGAAGCCACAACATAATATGAACCCACCTCTGCTCCTTTGTTGGGGGTTTAAATCAATGTGTGCTCTGCAGCCACCTTCAAGGTGGATTAATGACACAGAGATTCAATGAATACAGATGCTGGTGTAGCTACAGCATAGAGGGATGTCTGCACCCACTCAGACAAAAGCACTAAAAGGGGGGATGCTTGGTTTAATGTTCAGTTTCTTAGTGTGAAAAACAGCCAGATGTTTGCAGCTGCTTCCTGAAGACTGTTTCTGTCTTTGAGGATCATCTCAGGGTCAAAGCACACATACGGTCCGGCTGGTTACTTGTGTTGAGCAGAATCCAAGAGGGAAAAGCAGAAACAGAAAAAAGTTATAGTAGTAATTAGTTAATAGGATTTAACCTGCCAATTGAGTTGTAGTAAAGAAACAGTATAATATTTTAACCAACACATACATTGCAATGATTTGGGAGTTGCCTCTTTTACCAACAACCTTATTGCAATTTTTCAATCCCAATTACTTTTAAATATTCTTTCCATTATAATATACATTAAATGTGTTTTACTGTACAAAAATGATTATATAATATATGGAGGAAAGTAAAAATGATAACCACCTCACTCCACAGTTACCTCCACCTCAAAATAAAACAAAGGGTATGAGAGTAAATTGAAAACTAAATAAATAATAAGCTCTGGACAAAAATGTACCTTTCTGACTCATAGAGATAATTCTATTCATATAAAAAAACTGTTTAAAAAGAAAGAAACACTAAGGATTGAATCGCTGGATGAAAGTGGAAACAGAGGATGCACATCGAGCTTCTCCACCTCCTCCACCTCCGCCTCCGCCTCCACCTCCACCTCCATGAATAACTATGCAGGCCAATGACCTGCTACTATATCACAGGGGGCGAGGACAAGGTTAGATTAGCAAAGAGGGGGAGCAGCACTGGTGAGCCTTGGAGAGAATTGATATTGAAACATCACGACTCCTCTGCTGCCACCTCCTACTCCTCCTCCTCCTCTCTAATGATCAGGCACATACACACACACACACACTCATGCTCATTGTGCGGCAGACATGTGGGAGCTTGTGACCAGGAGGGAGAGTGAGGTAATGATGAAACAAGCCTGTGGCAGACAGAGACAAGTAGAGAGGAGAGCCTCCGCTAATGAGCTATTGACATTTAGAGAGGACGAGCTGGGAGAGACATGTGTAGCTGCTTGATTGAAAAACCTCAGCCCCTCGTTTGCCTGGAGAGCAAAAAAAACGGATTTGCATAAAACTAAAAGGATGCAGTGTTATGCAAATTGAGAAAAAAAAATTGATTGGTTTTGACCTGACTATAAAAGTCAGGTCGTTACAGACGAGAGATTAGAAGAGATCCAGTGGAAGACAAAGGCAGAGGATCAGGTTACACAAATTCAATTATGGATGAATCAAGGATGAAATCATGCAATGTCTTTAATACTCATACATCACTATAGAGGAGACTGTCCCATCAATCCAATGCTGCAGAGAAAAGGCCACCATCTAAAGAAAGAATCCAGTTACACATATTAATGATATTATTAAATAATAAATCACTTGAAGGGCCTATTTTTTAAGCCCTTGGAGAGTTTTCACTGTAAATATCAGATTTCTGGTCATATTTATTCTTGAGCTTTTCTAGGTGTTTGGCTGTATGGATTAGAAAAATGTATTAAACTATGTATGAATTAAGTGGAGTGACTTTCGTTTTTGAAATCTCACAAATTTGATGGGTTCCTCTGAGATGGATTTTAGTCTGTGTGAAGAAACTATACAGAAAAAAGCTTTAAAGAAAAAATATGTCTTTAGAAGAAGATAAAATCCAGAGGTTTCACCAATTCATGTTCAAAACAATAAAATGTATCTCCTGGTTTTAACAGTTTCTGTGGAATTCCCAGAACAGACGTTTAACCTGCTTAAGTTGGATTATCAGCTGTGTTTTTCCAGAGGCTCCAAGGCGAGAGACGCTGGTACGAGCCATTTTTCACCCCAGGTGCTCAGAGGCGGTGATGCATTCGCTCGATCTCCAGTCGGACACACAGAGCTGCTGAGACGTGAGAGTAATGGACTGGAACCGGAGCCAACAGACACAGGAAGGTCCCTGAAGAGCGGCTGCCACTTTGCTCCTCAAACACATTACCATCGATTTTTCACTGTTCTCTTGTCGTCACAAACTGTACAGGTCATGAATTAGGAAGACATACTGGATAAGGCTTATTTTACCAAAGACTAGAGAAAGACCTCAGTGTAGCTACAAGGCATCAGTAGGAACATGTGTTGAACACGTCTTCTTTTACGCTTTCGGACAAACAGCAGTTGTGTGCAACTGGATTAGACCCCGGGTCAAAACCATTAATCATTTTGAGGATCTGATAGTTTTTATTCTTCTGGCACAGACATGGGTACCTCGGGTGCAGCGATATTCACGTATCCCTTTCGCAAGATGTCTTCAAAGTAAAAGCAAAACCTTTTCCTACGGAACTGAATAACAGAGCTTTTATTTTGAATAAGACAGTGACAGTATACTGTAGAAGTGTTTAATCTGGACTCACTAATGTCGAGGAGTAATTCAATTAAAGTATCTCTTGAGCATCAATACAGGAGAAGCGAATTGTTCAGATTTAGAACAGGCACTGCATTAGTCTGCTTAATTATTGACCCCTTAGATGTGGTGGAAGGTGGATTCCATTGCCTTTGGACACAACCAGCAGGCTGTTCCACCTTCCACTACGACAACTAGAGCGGTATTCATCTTCTCAAATGTGTGTGTAACCATTAATGAAGCCATTACTTACAACTGAACCTTTTGCAAAGGGCATTTCACAAATTTTTAGCAGGGGTGTTGCAAGGTAAGCAATATCCTGGGGGACCCAGAAGTGAGATGGAGCGGGGGCCCTGAGAATGGTTGAGAAGTCCAATGCAACACACACAACTGGCCGTCTGGGTCCCTTTTGTTCAAGGCCCCTAAAGTCCCTCGAAACGCTAAAAGTACCCTGGCTGCCAGAATTAAAGAGTCAGACTTCTGTCTAAATAGTAAACTCACAAACTTGTGCAGCTATATATACATGTTTGTGTGTGTGTGTGGTGTGTGGTGTGTGTGTGTGTGTGTGTGTGGTGTGGTGTGTGTGTGTGTGTGTGTGGTGTGTAAACAAAGACAGAGTGTTCCGCTCGGCTGCCTGTGTAAATACAGGTGGAATCTGCTGTGAACAAATTGCCTCCTGTCTCTTGTGCAAACACTGAGAAATAACGGGGGGGAGAAAACAGCATCCATTTTCAATTAGGTGCTGCTGCTAATGAACGCCACAGCCCCTCAGTCTAATTACAAAACTGCACCATCGCAAACACGGGCGGGCGGAATGTGTTAATATAAAAATGACATATTCATCACTCATGTGCAGAGGGAACAAACAAACAAAGTACAGAAAATCATTTCATAACATGGTGGTCGCACAAAGGATTATACAGAGTAACACATTTTAAGTAGAAGTACAGAAAATGTCTCTTTAGATTGAAATATGCTATATTAGAGAATTACCTAAGAGTCAATGCGGCATCAGTGCACATCATGGAAATAAATAAATAAGTTACAGACAGGAAATGGCAGATGATGAATCCTTGGAGGAGGTAACCTTGCACTCCAAACCGTCAATATCCCCTCGACAGTGAAGCTCATGTTCACTCTCTCTCCCTCTCCTGAAAATGCATTAGACACAGACGATACCCTCAGCAAATCAACACCGACCACTAATCTGTTAATTGATCTGGAGAGAGGAAGGAGAGGAAGAGGGTGTGTGTGTTTGTGTGTTTGTGTGTAAGGGGGGGTATGGGATGGAGGGATGATATTACTTTAGAAATATATCATCTTTTATAATGGGTGCAGGGGCATCAGGGGTGAATGAAAGCTTGCTGTTATTTGGATAATTCATCATCCCGGGTTTATTGTTCAGTCTCCGAGAGCATTTTACTGTAATAAGTGAGGAAGTAATGTTCATTGAGTATCACACCTTTACCAGGGCAGAGTCACAAAGTGCTTCACATGAATAAAACAACACCGTAAATGTGGTAATAAACAATAAATATATGCAAAAGAGAGAGAACAGAATGACACTCAAAATGATTGTTTCTAACACTATAAGACACAAGGTGAGACGATTAAACAGAAATAAATATATAAATAGGTTTTCAGTCGTCTTTGTAAAGGGCTTTAACTCCCAGACTGTAGATAAAGAAATGAGGCTCAACATCAACCGAAAGAGATAAGTTTGGTTTTAATTGGTTATTTGATATAAAAACAGGGTTAAACATCATGATTGACAGCTGAGACTCACAAATGATTGGCACTTCAAATTATGTCATCGGCACAAGAAGGCAGCAGTTGCGTGTATGTGTGTATGTCACCCAGTAGAGCACATACATCTGTCATGACCCAACAGGCCCCTTAAATTCTATCAAACTGCACCGAGAGACCCAGACTCTGTGTCCTTAACGTCAGTCCTCCAAATGTTCAGGATTTCTTTCATTAAAATCCAAAGTTTTATGCCCTGAGAAATCAGTTTTAGCTTTTGGCCTCATTGTGTAACTCACTGTGAAAGAGGAGGAAGATACCGAGGCACCATGTTTCCTACAAAGTTCTCAAAGCTGTTCACGAGGGACGATCACATTTAGTTTCGACACAGAGAGCGAGCGCTTTCATCCGACTCCAGCCCACCTGCTAACCAAAGAGTCTCCCCACTTCTCAGAGGGGACGGAGACGATCCGAAGAGACCGGAGGAGTCTGGAGGACGACAGCAGGCGTCGTCTCACTGGGAGCCTGATAAATGCAGAAGTGTTTTGGTGTTGCTGCGCCTCTCAGCCACTAAAGGGATTAAGGGCCCGATCAAGGCTGCAGCGTAAGTGATAAGAGTCAAAAACAAGAAGAAGAAGTGAGTCACACGTTCTAATCCCTGCTCCACCGTCCTCACCGGCAGACATTAAGCATCATCTGCCTGACACATCCGCCCTCGGAACCATAAGGAGCTTTGATGATGCAGCATTATTTTTTCTTCCTCAATAAGAGGAGTTCAAAAAACTTGCAAAGAGTTCATGTAGGTTATAATATGATAATTTTGACTCCTGAAAAACCGACTATAAAAAGACAGGAGGGTTCAGTGATGTTCCAATATATTCTATAAAAGGAGATTATGTGAATTTACCAAGCTATCATATAATGTATTGATAAGATATAATAATCAACTGATATTTAAGTGTTAAGGGTTTGTAAAGAGAACATGTACGATGTTAGATGGTTGATTAAATGCTGTAATAATGATCGATTTACTTCTTCAAGTAAAAATACAGAAAATTCACTTGATTCAGCTTTTAACTTGTGGGAATTGGCTGCTTTTCTTCATCATATTTCGAATTTATTTCCTGAAATTGTGACTAGTTACTATTTTTGTCATTTAACGATTCAGTGTTTAGGATTTAGTGACATCTAGTGGTGAAGTTGAATGTTGCAGCTTCACCTCACCTTCCCCTTCCAGACATTTGAGAGAACCTGTGGTAGCCTTCAGTTGATATAAAAACTCAAAAGGTGTTTAGTTTGTCCAGTCTGGGCTACTGTACAAAAAACAGCGTAGAGAGGACCTCCCCTGATGTAAACAGGAAGTATTTAAATATAAAGGTAAAGACAGCGACTATTCATACATTCAGATGAAAGACATCATTTTATATTTCTGCCAATAGATCCCTTTCACCCAAATCTTCCACACTGGACCTTTAATAGATCAAATTGATGAATTACAGGTTGATCAATAATGAAAATAACACATTTCTAGCCTCACATTAGATCTTACTGCTTACCATCAGTCTTACTGTAAATTTAACTGGAAACACGTCTGAAACCATTGGAATGAAAACTCAAGCTCATAAATATATCAGTGTAACAGAAAACGAATTAAAAAAATGCAGATAAGTTTAACATTGACCAATCATTGCTCTTTATGAACCAAAAAACGAATGTACGCGATACCCAGTGGCAACATGGAGGTTTACAACCTTACCGCCATGTTTGTTTTATGAAAGAACTGTGATCTATATTCACGATGAGCAGTTGCCCCGTTGAAGCACATTATGTAATTTGCTGCTGAGGTATTGAGTCAGTACAGCGTCTACTGGATCATTAATGTTCACATACTGACCCCTTGTGGTCGTTAAAAGTAAAGCAAGTGCTTGTGTTTAGCAGATCATCATATATAGTAAATAGGGTGTAGATTTATTGTATCACAATGACAGCGACTGTCCTCTATGTACTGTCTATTGGTCCATGGACAGAGCAGCTTCACTCTATAGAATCCAAACCTTTTTAACTGGTGCGAACAGAATGTCCCCATTAAATGTTTTGTTTTGTTCCATGTGGAATTTCCAACCTTTTAAAAATACCTTTAAATTTCACTCTTCTCAAATAAGTCAAATGTCCTTTGGATAAAAGTTTAATTCACAAAAATACATTGACCAATATAATGAAAATGTACTAAAATGTACTTTAATAATCCATAAAAGCTGGAACATCATTGACAGAAAAACACAAGAAGCATTATTAGAGTTGGTTTAGTATAATATATTTCAGCTTCAAGAGACATAGAAATCAATCCTTATTTTTCCCCATATTTCTTCTATAAAAAGGCCCATTTTTTTTCTGAAGCATTATTATGCAAAAAATGGCATTAGAATATATTATGGGAGCTATGAAATCCCAGTGACTGAGTATAAAATTAAGTCACATCAAAGAGAGATATCTGCAGAAGAGAAGTCCATGAACAACAGGGCGAACAAAGAAAAAAAATATAATAAAAATAATAATACATATCATAGACCTTGATCTATCATCACTGACATGACAGGCATGGACAATAGGTGTATGGCTATAAAAAATTTCTCACTGATTTCACTTGAAAACATCTACACTTAATAACTGATGCATTTTTTTCATGCTTGTTTTTGAAGAATATTTATAATCATACAACTAAAGAGGTCAACTTCCATGTCTCTCAAATACGATATTGATATTGAAAAAGATGAAAAATACTGAAGTTCTAATGATGTTTTCCTTCTTAAAAGCGGTTGTTTTCATTTTGTCAAACCGCCAAATTAAATGAAACTACGGGGCTGCTCCCTGGCCACGTTTTGGTGGCTCTTGGACACTTTTTTTTTATTCTATCAGAGGCTTCGCTGCACTTTTATTATCATGATCAACAGTTTGTGGCATTTTGTTTGTTGGTGCAAAAATGGAGACTGTCCATTCGGGGGGGGTTCACACTGAAACTGAGACACAGAGGAAGGTCCTCAAAGGCGAGAGACCAGAGTCTTCTCCCTCTCTCTCTCTTACTGTCTTTCTCTCACTCTCTCTTCATTCTCTCATCTCTCTCTCTCCATCTCTTTCTCGCTCTCTCTCATGTAGATCATCCTCGTCTTTGATAGGAGCAGTTCAGTCAGCTGATTCACCGTTTATGGCTGATGGAGGGAGGGCGGGGCGGGGCTGGGTGGGTGGATGGGGTGGCGGGGAGGTTTCGGGGCTGTTGGAATGCTGGCACGTTCCAATCAGGGCAACAGTTCTTCATTACAGCATTTCTGCAACACAGCAGAGAGGTTTGGTTAGTTCTAACTTCATCATTCAATGATCAGCCACAGACTCACCATCTACGAGGTGTCACTGCCCTCTGCTGGCTGTTTAATGACAGTACACCTGTTTAAACAATCCTGTGAATGTGGGAGGAGAGAATGGAAACAAACTGCTAAAGGTAAAATTGAACTTCTTCACTCTTTATCCTGCTGACAGCTTCTCAGAAAGGCACAAACCAAGAAAACAACTCCTCCTCTTGCAGGTTTCAGTATGGAAGATGAAGTCGCAAAACATTTCAACCTGTGTTAGATGTGATGTAGCCGTAACCTTGAATTCAATACGAATTTAGCAGTTCAATGTTAAAAGTTACCCTAAGTATTTTTTACCAAGCTATTTGCCCAACTTTCTATGAAGTTTCTTTTTGACTCATAGTTCAAAGTTTAGGACCAGTTCTTGAGGATTTCACACAACACAGGGTCTTAAAAAAATCAACTCAGAAATTTCCCTATAAAGAATCAACAAATTTCTGGATTTCCGAGTGTCCCCTACAGCCTCTTACAGCCTGAGAGCAGGAATTGAGGCCGGCAGCGAAAGAGAGAGTCCAGAGGGATGAAGAAGAGCCGTCCACTTACAGCTAATCCCTTATCCCTGCAGACACTTTCAGGACAAACAGAAGTTTAAGGGAGCTCTGAGTGAACACCACTTTATTTTGTTCACAACTTCTGACAAGTTGCTGTAGTTCACAGAACGGGGAACACTCCCTCTGATACTTTCCAAAAATGCACATGAGACCGTCAGCTCCTTCAGGGATGCTGAGAGAGAGGGTACAGGAGCACTGGTACGTGTCTGGCTCTGATACGGACCCACACGGTCATCACTTTAGTGCAGCCACATCTCACAGAAGTGACTCATTCTGCGGTCGTGCCGTATTCACATCCCAGCTGAGGTACCATAATTACTTGTTTCCCACTTGTAAACAGTGTTCACTTCCAAGTTGTAATTACGTCTGGGGAATGTCAGGTTTTTCTGAAAGCTGCTGTGTATTTAACTTGCCGACAAATAATAGAGAAGTGCAGGTTCATGAAAATGCAAACGAGTAGATATTGTGCTACATGTTTAATTACACTCGCATACAGTAGCCATTAATAGCTTTTTCTAAATTATTGATACGGCTCTTACCCAACGACATGTGTGCTCACCACATGGGAATCACGGGAATCTTTCCCATCATTACCTTCCCTTGCACATGATGTGAATGTGTCACTGGTGCAGCTGCTGTCGGAAACCCTCTCTGCTCAGCTCGACACCCCAGTGCTGCTTTTAGCTTCGCAACTAAAACAAGGTTTGTGTGGAGCCTATGGAGAGCAGTTATCTGATCAAATCCCTAATGGCCTCGGGTTTTTACCAATAGCAAAGCCTATAGGTGGAGCATGGGCGAATTAGAAATAGAAGTGAACATATGCATAATCCTTCAAGCTCATGCCCAGCAAGTTATGGGACGTCCGGGAGGTCGATGAGGGCGTCTGACCTGCCTCACAGTACTGAGTAGGAGCGGGGGTAGGGACAGAATCTATTCAGTCAATTGACTTGTAATAGTAGAAGAAGCATAGATTTAAGACCTAGATTTTAAGTATTCCTGATCCAGGGCCATGTTAAGATAGTGATAAATAGTGCTATAACCGTGTTACTGCTGCTCTTAGAAGTCTAAATATCCTGACATGCATCATTTGCAACTGGAGTAACATCCTGCCAAACTTCTGAGCGTCTACATCAAAGTATAGAACCTCAGTTACCAAGTCTATAAACTCTAATGGCAGCATCAGGTGTTAAGGTGATAAAACAACATGGGGCAACGTCTGACTCCAGACCATGAAAATAAATAAAGTCTGTGGGGAAATGAGGCCACCTGTTGATTTATCTGCCCAAAAGAATCTGGAGCCATGCTTAGAATTCTGAAAAGAGCATTCTGGAATACATAGTCAAACATTTAAATCTTTAAAGAGAGTTACATTTTTTCAACCAAGTGGAACATACATTAGTGACCTTGTATTGTATGAGGAAAAACGTTACATAACTGTAAATACTAATATTCAGAACCACAACAGTCACAGTATGATGTCAGGAACTCCCCGGCAATTTCTCCCCCAATGAATTCAGTCAAATCAGAGACAGCCTGTAACTTATGAGGTCAACAAACTGGAAAATGGCCACGAAGTGAAATGTCCCATTAACTTTCTCTCTCTGCCCCATCCGAGACTGGCACTGTATCCCCTCTCCCAGTGTATGGGTCTGCTCTGTTGTAAGCAGTGGAACAGTGAGGCTGTAATCCCATTAGTGCTGGTTCATTGGGCTGGCCAGCGTGTGAACGGGAGCATGGGGTGGGGGGGTCAGACACCGCCCTAGGTCCCGTTAACGGAGGCCTCCCTCTCACACCCTCCGGACCTCGAACTGCCCAACACAGATGGATTCAGATGAGGAACGCGGTGGGTGGGTGGATGGCTTAGCGACCCTGATGGCTGTTTGAATAATCCGGTGTTATCAGTAAAATCTGTTTTATTTCCTCCTGAATTGAAAGTTAAAAGATACTAAAGGAGATTAACGTAAAATCTCTGTGGTGGGCTGGGCTGAAATGTGTTGACAGAGATTGTAAGAGACTTAGAAATTACCGAAACATTGAGGAAAATAAACTTGTAAACTGTGGGTGGACCAGCTACACCCTTTTTTACAAGAAAATCCCCCTGGTACACAAGAGAGACGTCCGTCTACTGATCCAAAAGCGGGTTTTTTTAACGCTGCATCTGTTCACCTAATTACATCTAACCAATAGTGTGACTTCATTGTTGAGCACTTTGTTTGGTTATTTATTTTTTTCATTCTACTCATTCATCAACGACAGCACTAATTTATTATTTATATATTTGTATCCATGTTTTTTAAGCTGAACCAGACGTGACAGTTTCTGCATAACTTTCCAGAAACAATAAGACATATTCCGGTTCATAGGAGGAAACAGTGGACCCCTCCACCACATATGATTCAAAACAATGTGATACCTAAGTGAGGAAAGGACACATGCTGCTCCATGTCAAAACATTATTTGTCCACTCAGAGAGAAACATCGGCTTCGGCAGCATTGGGACCGAATCCCTCAACATCATAAACAAGAGCCAACGACTTGCTCAAGGGCGCTTCAGCACAGCTCACACCCCCAGAAGTGACAGCGTGTACCGACGTCCTTCAGATGAAGGCCGAAGTCTCCCTCCTCGTTATGCCACCTCACCATCGGTCTCACACAACAACCCAGTGGTGGTCAAACAGAATGCAGCCAAAAAAACTGAGGCTGCCACCAGATCTCCAGAGAAGCTCCTGTCCCATCAACAAACAGACCAAAAATGAGTTGAGGCCCCATAATAACACATTTTGTAACTTCTTCAAAACAGACAAACAAAACAATCATGCACACTTCACACACAGGCAGATCAGGTAGGTGGCAGAGTTTCAATTATTCTGGCTTCATCAACATCCTTTGCAACGTTCTGTGTATATCTCAGTGTAACCAGAAATGAGTGCCATCTCAGAAAGTGTGCGTCATTATCCACCTTTGAATGATTCTTCCCACGGAGACACACATGAGAAGGTAGTGTGAATTTGTGTGGTTGAAACTGTGACAGCAAACGTTTCTACCTGACATTTGAGTGTGACCACAGGAAGCACACATCAAGACTGGCGCCACCATAGTGGAACCCAGTTAGTTTCAAGCATACTGAACCCTTTCGGCTTCACTAACTCAGTTATCTCCATGTGAATAAGACCTCAGAAGATTTTCTCAACTGGCTGAATCTTAAGTCATGTTGGAGAGGAAACTATCCACAGCAGAGGGGAAACATTCTTTTCTTTGACTTTACATGCATGTTGTATATAAAACCCTGTGGGATTCTTCTACACTGCTCTTACCCAGTTAACTATACCTTTATTATTACTGGCAGAGCTGCAAATCAAAAATAAATACCTCTTTGTGATATTTTTGCAATTATAGGAACTGTGTACTAATGTGATGAAGTACTTTCATTTGTCAGCTATTTAAATTAGCAACATGCTGAAGAAAAAAAAACTTACTTCCAATGGTTTCGAAACAATTCGCCCATTAAGATGGTTGGTGGAGCAATGTCGATACGCATATTAGAGAGTAAAACAATTATACATTAGACAATGTGTATATAAAGAAAAAAGGCATTACACCACAAAATATCAGTAAACTCAGAAATACATATAAAGGCTTGTCTGTTTGGACAGGAATAATTTACAGGAATCAGCCCTCTGGTTTACTGGTAGTTAATGTTTTCACACTTCCTCAGTATCAGCATCCTGCTAAAAGTACCCGAAACATTTTTGAGAAACGATTCAGATTTTTCTAGGAAACAACAGACCAGGATTTCCTCAGATCAAAGTATCTGCTGAGCTCTGCTGAGTTTCATATTAAAATCCAAACATCATCAACAGTGACTCATTCATTCAAACAGCAATGATGGCTAAAGCAACGTAATGAAAGCATCTGCATTTTTATAAGCTGACTCAGGTTTGTTTGCTGGTAAATCACCAGCATCAGCCTTTGCAAGCCAAAATAACCTGACACATCCGACATATGCAAACTATGAACAAGACCACAACTGATTCATCATCACATGGACAAGTTCCTCTACCAGAAGAATTTAACTGTGTCCACATCAGCCGGCTGCACATGGAAAACTCTACACGGAAAGACCTTTCAACAAAACCCTAGGTCCAGTTAAATGAATCCAGGCCAGGTGAGGTGTGACTATATGCTGACTTTATTAGGGATAAACTGACCCTATAAGTTAGGGTCAGCTATCTTACTTTTAGCATCTGTTACACCACCAGCAGCCTGGGGAAAGGACTATCTGTAGTAGTGTTTAGGACTCTCTTGTAGAGATTAAGAACGCACAATAAAAACTGTTCACAAGGTGTAATACCAGTATCTCTACACTGGTGTAAAATATAGAATTTATATATATAAGATCCTTTTTAAGACCCCAGCCATGAAAATCATCATCACATCAGGAGAGCAGGTGGCTCTACACAACCACAACCGGCTGGTTTGCTGTGCTGAGTCATGACCTCCCAAACCATGCCAAACTAGATAAGCAATAAGGAAAAATATGCCGGGATAAAGTCAACACTCTTTGATAGAGTTTGGGTTCCCAACAAGCAGCTTGAGCACGAGCAGGTTCTGTGGCGAGTGAGCGAATAGCTAAGAAGATATGACTTAATTTAAAAAGAGAATTTGAGGAGAGGGTGAATATGTTGCCGCTGCAGAGCTGCAGCAACCGAGCTGTGACACACTGAAAGACAAATCAAGAGATATCCTGTTTTTGTCTCTGGCGGGTTCTGGCGCAGTGTATCTAGTTTTAGCTAAAACCAGCTGTGAGTAGCATCATCATCAAACCATCTGATATCAGACGCCGCACAAAAGAGAAGCAATTCCAGCAATCTTATTACGTTAGTGTGGTATATGACTTCAATAATCTGTACAATCTCAAATAAATGTGACTTCTGCACCCTGCTAACAAGCTCAGAAAGTTATAAATAATAAAATACAACTCATGTACGATGAATCTTGAGGATTTATGATAAATGTTATGCATTTTAGGTGAAACACACACACACACACACACCTGGCTCAGAGCTGCTGCAGGGGCTGGAGGGGGAGTCTCTAAAGCAGGACACAGTTGGATTTCTTTTTCGCCTTCTTTTTTTCCACTGGCGTTTTCCTATTTATCTGTCTGACCAGGTCATAGAAGATCTAAGAGACACAACAAACAAAAAGAGAAAAAAAACATCAGGGCTGATAGAGTTGGGAAACTCACCCTTCATTGTTCGTATGACACAAAACACAATGTTGCACCTTAAAGAGTGTGTTGTGTGTCACAGTTTACACACAGTTGGTTAAACAAGTGGCAGGTTTCTTTAAAAGTAACTGAGCTCATTACTTCAGACATTGTTAATAACCAATAGATTTGTCAAAAAAAATTCTGATGATGAGGTTACTATCACAATTAAACAACTCCCTGACAGATTGGGTGAAAGTTGGATTGTGCTGGTGTCAGTTTACAGTGTGGACATGTTCATCATACTCACATCGAGGACGTTGATCTTTGACTTAGCAGAGGACTCTAAAAAGGCACAGTGGTTCCACTGTCTGGCCAGGTTCTGGCCCTGCTCCTTCCCCACAACACGCTCATCCTCCAAGTCGCACTTGTTCCCCACCAGAATCATCGGCACCTGAAGACAAAACAAGAGAGAGGGAGCATGAATATTTGAGGAAAGTTTGTGATTTGACTTAAATTCAGAACGGCAGCGATAACTAATCTTTTTGAAGTGTTTAATATTCTGAAAACATTGTGACAAAATGAATTAATCCGTACAGAGAGAAGAAAAACAGCAGATCTGAATGAAAAATGCTGATCAAACACAGATGTGTGACTTTTCTTTTGAAGTCTTTAAACAAGTCTACTAAAAAAATAGAGGGGAAGAAATAGAGGGAGGAAAATTAGTGAGTCGATAGTAAGGTTACAAAAGTAAAGCAGGGGTGGAAAATGAGCATGAAATAGTAGATGTAATTCTAGCGGAGCAAACAAAGTGAGTGAGACAGATTCATATCAACATTAGCACATGTTTTGTACAAGTGCCAATACAATAGCCAAACTTTAGTACAAATACCTAAATCATACTTTTTAGATCCAAATATGACCACATGATGTTTTCCTTTTACTGGAAAATGAAGTGGAATTACCAGGGAATTCAACATAAAGATTGAATGCTGCAAAATGCCTTTAACGCTTAAAAAGATGCAAGAAAATCTGTTGGAAACAGACCGGAATATAATGGCACAGCAGTATAACTAGTGAAATAAAAAAGAGCATCTTTAAACACCTCTGCAGAGGAAAGAGGCAGAAACAAATATAACCTGTCACCTCAATGGTCTAGGACATATACCAGGACACAACCCTTGTATAAATCCCATCAGTTGTTTTACAGTGCTTATGACGACACTGTACGAATTCAGTGCTGGATCATTCTTCTGGAAGCATTTAGAGCCAATGAACACTTCCTGCACTCACGCACGGGGTTAGACAATTAATCGAACATTAAGGTCATTATACAACTCTTCAAACATAATGACTCGAAACAGCCCTAGATTCAGTCATTCAGTGTGGTCAACAAATTATGTCCTTTACACAGGCTACCGCCCACCCAGTAAATGTATCACTGGTAACATTAGAGTTTGTGAAGGCTCAGCGCCGAGGCCTGGGACAGGCAAAAATATCTAACAATATCAATAATAATAAAAGAACATGTCTTATAAAGGGAAGCACATAATAATTGATAAAGTTAAGTATCCCATTAATTTCAATCAGAAGCCTGGATGTGGGAGGTCACAGAGACAATCAATACAAATCAATCCATCCCTCCAGCAAAGCCAAGGAAATCATTGAGGTTGCAAAACAGTGACAAAAGAGATTAAAAAATCAATAGGAACTTGAAAGGAAGGTAGTTTCTTTTATTTTTGTGTGTGTAGAAAGGAAATCCTCCCTAACTAATTCTGAGAACACAACCGTTGATATGAAGTCCAGCTGGTTTTGGAAATCTTCCAAATACCCTGCACTTCTTCTTTTGTGCTCTCACTCAGATGTTTTCACAACCAAGGTAAAAAAAAACAGAAAACAAATTCTGAGGAAGAGGGGAATAGTCCGGGCAAAACTTCAGCCCTTCAACTGTCACATCGGGCATAGCCGGAGCAGTCAGGGTGTCGGGATGCGGCTCATCCTGCCTGCTGTTTCCTGACCGGCTATCTAGGGAGCACGCTGGCCTGGAGGAAGCCGTGGCAGCCCCGCCCAGCCAGGATAACATCGCTTTCCTTCCTGAATGTTTTCGAACATTTCAGCTGGATTGCATGTTCCGGCTGCTCCCTGGAATTACATGATAGTGTGAGACTGTTTGTTTGTGGGAGCCTGTAAGTTAATTTCGGCCTGCCATCCATTTTTACATTTAAACCGGGCTTTTGCAAAACCTTCCACAGTAAAACCTTATGACAACATCCAAGCTTTCCAGAGGTCCACCGGATATTTGTGTTGTGTGTGCAGCTAAACAAAGCGACAGGCGTAATCAACTAGTGGAAAACTTTGCATGCAGCACATCAGGTGCCAATAATATCAGCTGGGGTAATCTATTTGTGGTGGGCCAGCAACAAATAAATCTCTGCATGGGAAATCCTGCCTTCAATACCCTCTTGTGATCCAGAAACTGCCCCCAGTTGTATGAGACATGCTCCTCTATATTTCCTCCGCCGAGGAGCTGAGTTAAACAGTAAAACCATATTGTTCAAAAAGCAAAACTTAACTACTGGAAAAACTAGGTATATATGGTAGTATCCAGACATGTGCTAACTTGCTCACACTTCAGTCCTTTCCCACCCAGAGGCCACTAATGTTAAGAGGTTGTATTTGACAGTGGCCACATTCCTAATGGCACTTTTTGAAAGTATAGGATGAATATTCCAGCGTCCTTTTTGCTTCCCTCTCTTGCTCTCCCTGGGCTGTGGGGCAGACGACAGGAAACTGCTATGTTTAGATTAACCCCACAGAGGTTGCTGCTTGATGTTTGATATCCAAACAAGCCTTTGCGCTGGACTGCTGAATGGCATTTCTCCCAGAGGTCCTGGGAGAACCAATGGTATGCCCTCCCAACACAAACTATGGGCCAAGCTGGGATGAGAAGGACGGAGTGAGAGGGATGAAGGTATGCAAGGAGGGAAAAATCTTCGGTGTCAGCAGCACACAAGGCAGCATTAACCTACTTGAGGAATCCGCACAGACCACAGAGAATCTGTTAGCAGGCTTTTAACATGCTACAGACAGGTCCTATCGTGCCCACAATGGCATGCTACAGACTAGATTGAGTATAGATTAGTTTAAATGGATGGAGTCAGTTGCTCCAAATGCTGCGGTGAGTCACAAGCAGCGAGTTGGGCATTACTGCCGTCCTACTCACAGAAGCAGAGACAGAAATGGCCCAGAAAAAGTCATAAGACCTCTCTTACATAAGAACTGTGGAAGCAAGAATGGGAAGGGAGCTTTTATCATTCTGGTGACTACTATTCTTCCCGAATAACGACTTATTTAAGGAGATGGAATTTGGTGTTTAACGTAGAGTCATAAAAACACTTGAATTGAGCTTGGCAATACTAGAGGCATCTGTTCATTTTGACAGCTTTGCAGTAAATGGTCCATGGCAGAGTTGAGAATGAGAACAGCTGCAGCAACAACTAGACTGTTCAAGCTTTCGCTCTTCAATAGTATGAAAGCTGTAACTAAAAAAAAAGGAAAACATGTTAAGCATCTCCTTTGGTCGTGCATTCCTGCAAGGGGCAAAGAAAGATAAACAGATGTGACAAACATCATAGGTAAAGGCTTAAATCACCACAGGACTGATAGCTGACGGAGCAGACGTAATAGCCCGATAAAAAGCTGGGGATACATTAAGAAGGAAGAAATAGAGAAAAAAAGGGACATTAGCTGTTTTCTGGCGGGTTGAGGAGCCACTGATCCTGCAATCCATCTGTTAGCCTAAGGCCAACCTCAGCTCTCTAACCACAGAGGCTCTAATGAAGTACCACAGCCTCACAATCCAGTGTGTTTTTGATGAGCTGAGGCTTTCCTTGCATCCCTGACGTCCAATCACCCGCACAGAGTGCCAGACCACAGTGAGGCCACAAAGCAGGCCATAGAGAGCCGGGAGAAACACAGAGCAACAGGCAGTGAAAAGGTCAGTCAAAACAGAAAGCAGAGAGGCTTACTGGAACTGATATAGAGGAGGGGGAACAGGAAGACAACCGGTAGAAAAGATGAGACAGAAAAGATGCAAATAGTGTTAAACTCCTTCGGCAGGCTGCAGAGGCTCCTCGAAGATGGTTGATGGGGAACAGAGAGCAACAGAGGGGAGGAAAGAGCGAGAGAGCGAGGGTTATGGTAACATTCAATCCCTCCAGAGATCACCAAAAAAGGGCATCTGAGATCCTGCTGACGCACTGCCCCATCAGAAAAGGGTTGGAGGGTTTATTCACTCAAACAACCTCGAAAATCACCAGAGATACAGATAAATGGAAATGTGCTGCTGTTAAACAGTGAAGCAAGAAAATAATGACATGAGACATGCTCCTCTATATTTCCTCCGCCGAGGGGCTGACTTGAACAGTAAACCATATTGCTCAAAAAGCGAAACTTAACGCTTTAACATCTCCTGCTGAGACATTGGCCTACTTTTAAGTGGACTAAGCTTACGTGTGGGGCAATTCGGTTTCCATGTCAAACACAGATTAAGTAAACAAACCACAGGGACCTCCAGGACGCTAGTATCAGCTAATGCTAGGTTATATACTGCACAAAAGTTTCACTGAGTGCTTTAGCTTATTGTTTGCACACTAGAGACAAGGCTACAGAAATACCACAACAGCGCCTGCTTTATGTCAAGGTAATCCAAGTTTGTAATCACTGGCATGAGATGCTGTGATTACAGTGTTGAATGGTATCCATAGCAACAGTGTGATCAGCTCCCTGAACAATGTAGGCGGCTGACAACAGAAATAAGGCCTGTAACCTGTCTGCACTATCTTCCACAGTTTCTGGTGTCAACAACCTATTCGGACACGGCGAAATAAAATGAAGTGATGAAAAAGTTATGGGAAAATGTGGAGGAGTTGATGTAAACATGCTTGTGGTGCTTGAGTGTGCACACTGTGTGTACTTACATCCTCTGTGTCTTTTACTCGTAGAATCTGTTCTCTCAGGTCCTGGAGGTCGTTGAAGGTGGACTGTGCTGTGATGGAGTAAACCAGGGCAAAGCCTTGGCCGTTCTTCATGTACAAGTCCCTCATCGCTGTGAACTGTTCCTACACGGCAGAAAAAAAAGAGAGAGGAAGAAAGGGGCATGAGCTCTGCCCTTCGCATTTGATATACTATTAAAAGATTTACCATCAATATCATATAACACTGCATACAACAGGAGCTCATGCTGGTGTGACCTACTCAGTACATATCGTGAATGTTTTTCCAAGAAAAAGTGTGAAACGTTTGATAATTGTAGAATCTGCAATGGAAGGCTTTGCTCTCTTTGTCTTTTTTTTAATAGTAAATTAAGAAAGCTATTTGTGGTTTGGACTGTTTGTCACAGAAAACATTCATTCTCATAACTATTTGCAGATGTTTTTTGGACCATATGCTTATTGGAGGAAATCTGAGGATTAGTTGCAGAACCGGTTGATGCAGAAAAGTTTTTTCACAACATTTCGCAGGACACAATGAAGGCAACCTGCATATAGCATCAGGAATTCTGTACGCAAGTAGCTTATCATCACGCTTCTAGCAAACTTGTGCTAGTTTTAGATAAAAAAAACTAGCACGGCTCATGAGAATCTTTGAATACAATTTTAGCCTATTAAAGACAATAGAATCTAACTGAATAAGTAAATCTTATCAAAAGTAATTAATCTGAACCAGCAATGTTTTTCCATCAAGGTAATATCCTACTATCAGTGTTTCCACCTTTACTTACAATGGCAGGATTCAATACAGTGACTTATCAATCATTACAAATCGAACAGCTTGATATTGACAGAGCTTTCAGTAGCGAGGAGTTCACTTACTGTGCCTGCTGTGTCAAGAATTTCAAGCATACATTGCTGCCCATCTACCTCCACTTGCTGTGGAAAGAAGGAAGAAACAGAGTGAGATAATGTAAGAGTTAATTTCAGGTCACCGGGCACATCATAGTGCATCTTGACATTCTTGTATACAATAAAGGCCAACAGAGACAAATACAGAGTACAAAAGAGAATAAAAAAGAAAGAAAGAGAAAAAGAATAAAGGAGGATTTAAAAAAAATAAAAAAGATGGGAAATTATACATGAGAGAGAGAGCGAGAGAGAGAGAGTGTGAGAGAGTGAGAGAGTTACATGAGAGAAAAAGAGGAAAATATCATGACGTGAACTTGCGGAGCAGCTGCTAACAATCAGCTCATTCCACGCCAGCACTCACAGCCTCTCCCTCGCCGCTGTCACAGGACACTCACCTTTCTGTACGAGTCTTCTATTGTCGGGTCATATTTTTCCACAAAGATTCCCTGTACGAACTGAACTGTCTGCAAGAGAAGACACATAGCAAGTCGACGTCAGATCATGGCAACCTTCGCGGGCGACAAGAGCAAAACGTGCAGAGACGCAAATATGGCCACGGTGCCATTTCTTCTAGCGTCTTACAACAACTGGAATGAGTATATTGAGTTTGTTCATGGAGGTGATGGGCAGCAGAAAGAGTTAAACTAAACCCCCAGTACACGTTCATTTCCCCAACATGTGTGACTACATGCAAGTGAAAGGTTTGGCTTAAGCTACATAAAGCACTGTGCTTAGTGGCAGATTTACATCAGGGGTAGACTGAGATCACATGATAAAGTCTTAAGATCTAAACAGGTCAGCCTTGCAGACTGAGGGATTAACCCAACTTTGACACCTGGTTATAGTTAGCTACGCAGAACATGTAACATTTCACAAACATGCATGTGCTAATGAAAATCTTGCAATGACAATAAAATAGTTTGATATCTGCTGATAATCTATCCATGCAAATAATATGAAATAATTATATTTAAAAATCTTGCAGCAGGCATAGCTAATATTTCAAAAGACTAAAAAGCATGTTTGCATATTTGTCATGCAGTTTCATCTGTGGTTGTATCTCCTACTATATCACTGTTCATAGTTTGCTTGAGTTGTCCTACCACATGCCTTTCTGAAAAACCTAGCAAAATATGTTGCAGTTTCGTTGACAATTATCGGACAGTGTGCTAAAAAGGAAGACAGAGAGGCAGGAAGGGGGTCAGGAGTGTGCGGATACTCACCAGAGCGGACTTGCCCACACCTCCAGAGCCTAACACCACTAGCTTGTATTCACGCATGGTGGGATTGTTTCACCGGACAGCCCAACGGTCTGCAGTGGACACACAGGGAGAAAAAATGGGACAAGCAAAATGAGAGACGTGAAGTAAAGAGAGTGAAACAAAACTAAAAATAAGTTCTGCTTGAGCTAACTTTCTTTTTGAGCAAAACAAAGACATTAACCCAGACTCGTCTCTTATGTTTTTCCCTCTCTAGAAAGGAGGGATTCTAGTCATTCCTGGAGGTTATGGACAAGACGCAGCACAACAATAGAGGGAACACCCATAAGTGGAGCTGCTTCAGGGTGGAGGAGGTGAAGAGTATGTGACCCCTCTCTAACACGAACCAGCTGTGATGTGAATGAGTGTAGGGGGAACTGAGGGGGAGATAATACATGGATCTGGCAGATATTCCTCCGAATGACACCATCATTTGGCCTTTCCTCACCAGAAACACACCCTGCCGTCTGACTTTTAGCCACTCGCTCATTCCTTGGATTGTGTAAAAAAAAACAGTCATTTAGACTAATGACAGAAAGCAGCTGAGGGAGGAGGATAGCTGTGATGGGAGGAAATTATGAAATCATAGGAATATCCCTTTAAGAGAGCCTCTGAATCACTGGCACACATTGCGGCACAAAGTCAGTTGAGTTAGCCAACTGGGTCACTACAAGCTGGGCTACAGAGACAAAGACTGAGGTTAAGTTGTAGCTGGGTGAGGAAGAGGGCGATTTCTGATTCCCTTTTATATTAAATCAGATTTCCGGCTTACTACAGTTTCAAATTATGATTTTGGCTACAACATTTTTTTAGCTCTTTGACATTTGAAATAACCCAACATGGTTTGAAATTGGCTGAATAGATATGAACATTTCTAGTAACCCTTCAAAGAAGAAAAAACAATCCTATTGGATGACACGTTTTCACTGCAGAGTTACAAAATACTCGGGTTGACCAAAAAGCTTCAAACCCTCAGCTGTTGCCATGGTAATCAATGTCCAAAATCAGTATATGAATTATGTAATGATTATTGTTTCATGTACAGTAAGTACAGTAATATGTGAACATGTACACAAGAACCTGGCTTTATTAAAATAACATTAAGAAACTATTTTATTTTTTTAAATTACAGCTTCAAAATCATTTTGATGGTAAACAGACTTATAAAAGGAAGAATAATACCTCTTTCTTTCCTATTCGGTAACCCTAATACATATTGTTACGCTTTTGTTCCTGTTCTTGTTCTATTTAACATTCTCCTGTAAGAGGAGTCTCACCGAATGAGTCAGTGTTTTAAACTGACAGGCGCAGCAAATCGATTTAACTTGCTCTAACTAGAGGTTGCTTTTTGCCACATACCAGTAGTCATGCAACAATAAATTCTGACCAGGTAGGACAATATGCATTGATAGTTATTGGTTCCATATTAATTTCATTTTAAAGTTTTGATAGAGAGTTATCAATTTAAAAAAGGACCAAGAGAAACCTGGATTTCTTACAATTACCAGCACTGATAATAAAGTAGATTTAGAAGTTGAATACAAAACCACAACAAAGACTCAAATAAGAGTCCATAAAAGAAAACTAATATACACAATCGTATAGAGCAGAGAACAGCTGACAGTAATCCCATTGTGAAAGATGTGTTGTTGAGAATGTCATACTTTGGTACCACATCTGATTCAAGCTCGACATGTGGTTGTTTCCTTAACTTTCTTCAAGAATTACTGTTGTGGTTTAACACCAGTTATTCTTGGGTTCACACCAGTCGACTCATAGCTTTTAATTTAATCAACCTTAGTTTTGTAAAAAGGAGTCTTAATACTTCTGGGTCCCTCTTTGAAAATTGCAGCTTGTTGGCATTAAGACCATGTTGAAAATCAGGGGTCTAATGAAATGGTCCCAAACGAAGACAGCATAGCCTTGACCGATAAATCAACTCTTTTTGCAAAACCTTTTTTTAGCAAAAATCAAAAAGCTAATCGGCAGCCACTGTGGGAAGCAGATGATCCCCTCCTACACTGTTCTCTTTACTGCACACTCCATCAAAACACTCAGGGGAGGTGGACATAGGACTGAGAACCTACAACTTCAATCACAAGCAGTGACCATGTGGGATACGAAGCCTGGACTGTGAATAATTCATATTCACTAATCCTCTATGCACAAAGTGAAGTTCTGCTTGCACGATTAGGGAGGAGCCATTGGAAGGAGAAGAAAAAGAACAGGGCTGCACAAGTGCCATGCAAACACTCTGCGGCTGCACTTTCATGTAAACAATCGAGTACAGAGTCAAGTGCATGCCTGTGTCGCATACACAATGTCAAACAGACAATGTCAGCCCTCAGATTTAGGGTAGGCCTCACTTGTCAGCTATGTGCACATCACATTTCTTTGTGCGGACGCTGTGGACTGACTCCTGCTGAGACAGATGACATCAGGGGCCTATTCTGTGACAGTGGCTGTTAAGATTATTACAGTATGTGACTGCTTCAAAGAGGTCTTGAAAAAAAAAGGACGTTTGCTCCTCCGAAGAGTGGCATCTTTAAAAATACTCAGGAAGGAAGATCAGAACTGAGGTATATGCAAAACACCAAGCTAATTCATTTGTTTTGCCAAAAAAAGTACCTAGATTTTTTAAACATCACTTAGATATATCTTCAATTTTAAAGTTATTCTAGTTCCCTCTACAAGCTGCTAACATCTATTTATAATGAGCTGAATCAATCAATTGACTTGATTGAAAAAAAATCAGCAACTATGTTGATAATCTATTCATCTCTTTCCAAGCAAAACCTCCCAAAACTCTTGTGATTCCAGTTTGTCAACCTAAAAATGTGCCGTTTTTCTTTTTTATATATAAATCCAATAGTTTTTTGGTTTTATACCGTTTTTTATACTTACACTCAAAAAACAGCTTGGGCTCTAGAAATTGATGAGGGTCTTTTTGACCTTTTACAGACTGAATCACTTAAAATAAATGCATAATTTTAATAAAATTATTGGCCTTTCATTTGGTCACCTGTCAATAATATCCCCATTTTCACTTTAGTATGCTTTACCTTTAATATATTGTTTGTAACTACAGGAAACAGTTAAAACTGATTATTTTAACCAAATCTATGATGTCAGTATTAGGATTTCTGGAAACAAGCTGAGCAAACGTTAATGGCCGCAGCAAGCCCAGCAAACAGTGTTGGAGTGGACACATTTTTAACATGAAATTGATTTATTCAGTGTTTTCACTGGATTTAAATCACCTGGTCTATTTGTTTTGGGGAGGAGGAGACCTCTGTGGATAATTCAACCCCTGAAAAAAATGCCACAACATCTGGACCATAAGTTACCCGAGTAAGAAGCTGAGCAACGTTAGCGGCATCTCATCTCACAGCCCCTCCAGTACGATTATTCACCCTAAACTGCTTTATTGTGTGTTTTTAGTGGCTTTAATTAATTAGTCTTCGGATAATTCAGCTCTGCTTACAAACCTTGGGACGATTAGTACTGGAGGCGCAGCAGAGGAGGGTCCACTGAGAGCACCCAGAAAGAGGGCGACCTCTAATGTGGAGAGTTTTTTTTTAAACCATTGAAACAGATTCAAACCAAGCGGATGGTATATTTACATTAAAAGAAGAAAAAACTATGTCACCAGTTATTGTACTGATTGGTTGTAGATCAGTTCTTCAACTGTTGTTCACGCATCAAGAGATGGAAATTAACTGAGATGTTCCAGACCAACATGTAAATGTGATTTGCTGAACAACAAACTCTATTGGTTGGAAACACCAGCAACATGCTTAAGCATTTTAAATTCCATGTATTTTATGCTGTATTCATTCCTAACGGAGCAGCACATCCATAACAGAGGATAAATATCCTAAACTAAATATGATATATGTTATACTATGTTATATTAGCACAACACAGGAAGGCTTAAAAATAAAAATATTCTCTCATTTCCCTCATAGAACCTGTTTTAAAAAGTATTATAATTTAAGTGATTATTATTCGCGATATTGACAGACAGTTGCAATGACATTGGAAACCTGTGAAGACCTTTTCCCACAAACAACTGATCTGTAATCATTAATGGGAAATCGATAGGACCATAGTGAGAATGGATGGTAGCACTGGTGTTGATAAAATCTTCCATCAATGAGCAGAAGCAGCAGTGAAGGTTTTCTCAGCTCAAATGCGTTAATCAAGGCTCAACAAGTGGCAAAGTAATTGTTCCAAATGCCAGCAAAGACATAAATACCACCTTCCTCCAACCTAATGACATTATTGATCAAGACAAATTCTGCTAAATATTCAGCAAATGAACGATCCCATCTCCTTTGAGCCTTTGAACAAAAGGTAAAAACAGAACCGGGGACGAGAGGCTTTTGTTCTGGCATCTATTCTGCGATTAACGCTTATATCAGGAAAACTAAAGACAATGATATGCTGTCATTTGCCTGCCTACACACTCACGATGCACACAAACGCGCACACAAAAAGCCATTTAAGGACATCTCCCTTTAACACCAAACGTCTCCCTGCTTCCACTGCCTTTTCACTACACACTTCACTCCCGACCAAACAAACACACACACACTGTGGCCAGTGCTCTGCTCTCGTAGTAACCCTAGCAAATAAGGAGCGAGGGAAAGCCACATGCCACAGAAACATGCTCCACCATGACATCACTACATCACTCACCCTCTCCAACCAAAGTTATGCATCCATCTAAGGCTGGAAATTGGATGAGGTGGCGCTGCTCGCAAGAAAATGCAGCGAACGTGAGGCTGCATCAACTATAAAACTCAAAATTAGAGAGCGGGAGGGGACACAGCTAAACCGCAACACTCAGAATCCACTATTTCCTGTTCTAGCGAGAATAATCCGATAGCAACGAAGCTGTCACAGCGACTGACTCAGCAGGCTGTATGATTGGCAGCTGCCCTGTGTATCTCCCACCCGATGCGGATTGGTGAAGCTGCACACATCCGCTGGTAAAGCTAGCAGCATGACACAGACCCTTATGGCATCTTCTTATTTTCCTGCTTGTTGACCCACAAGGCAATTATAGAAGAATCACTCCTAAAAAGTTTATCCCTCTGAGGTTCAGGGATAGAAAAACTCAGGGTGTGATACAAGTTGTTCTGGGGAGGTGTTTTTAAATGTCGATAAGCTCCTGGTTACTCATTACTCCACCAAAACCACAGGTCACGTCACTTGTTTACACTGAGCTCAGCATAAGAAAATTCAGGGGGAAGATACCATGTGCCACTGACAGCAGAAAACCTGTAAAGAAAATAACTTAAGTAGAAAGAAGGAGCAGCACTGCTCTATTTCAGAGTTATTATCATTATTTCCAAATAAAATCCGTATAGTTTCTGAAACACTTCCTGGAAACATACTTAGGATTTCCAGAGCCATGTCCTTTATATTACTATTCCATTTAATCCAAAGTTATATGTAAGTTTATTTCATTTTATAATTCAACTTATTCATTTGTGCATACTATTGTTATGGTTTATCTCACCCTTCAATAAAATTAAGTTCATTTCATAATAATTTTCCAAGATGTTTTCATGCTAAATGTGTTTACAAGCAAACATTCAGCATTGATGAAAACTCAAGTTACTCAAAATAAAAATGCATTTCACGGATATTCATTACATAAAATAAGGAGAAATAACAGTATCAGTCTCACTATTTACTGTTATTACAACTAAACTACTTTGTTCTTACCAAGAAACTTTCAAGAAACTATTATAATGAAATAATTGACCTATAAAATAAAGCGTTATTAAACCTTTACTCTCCATACATTTAACTCTGATTTCCTGTGTCCAAATTACACATTTTTGCATGTTTATGCTGACCTGCGGTGCCCTAGGAGACTGGCTAATTTGGCAGTTGATTTGAATTAATTAACTGAGAGAACACTATCTTAACTGTCTCCAATTTACCTGCGATTAGTGTCAAATTATATACTCCTCAGGAAACTTGCTAAGGAATAAGGAATTTACAAGCTTGTTAAATAAAGTGGTACCAACACAGTTTATAAAAGAAGAAGCAGTACGTTTTCAGTGGTAAGTAGCGCAATTACATATTTTAAGAAGCCAATGTGTGGGAGATAGATACCAACACAAAACATTTATTCAGGAAACCAAGACTTCTGAGTAATCAGGATGTTTTAAAATCTGAATTCAAGGGAAAAGACTTGAAGAGCAGTTTCAGTCATCAAACTTAATGCCCAATCTAAGCTATCCTAACATGAATTTAAAAAGTACCTAAAAGAACCCAATGTTCCCCTTATCTATTGGCATCTGCCTTATGACGCTTTTCAGGCCAACCACAACCTATGACGACCCCATTAGTCAGAACCAGACTGCAGCAAGGCACAAGAAACTTCACTGTGACTTAACTATGACAAAGATCTGTAACTGACAAACACCATCAACTGAATGCATCTGTGTCACTGGGGCCTTGACCTGTAACCACATCCTCTTTCCAGAGAGCAAGAAGGCTTCATGCTGATAGGATGGAAAAGGAGTAGCTGCCTACTAAAATAGCCTCTTCCAGTCTCTGTTCCTGTTCAAGACTCCAGACAGCAGGGCTCGTACAGAGAAGGAGGAAAGGAAGTGGGTGTAAAAGCTGGTATCTCATCATCGAAAAGCTGGGTTGTGTAGACATTTGAGGGGAGTGAGGATGAGGCAGATGCATGATTTCTATCAGCAGAGTGAGAAAACGACCACTTTGATAGCATTACACTCATTCCAGACATGTCTTTTGACACTAGGGCAACGTGAGACCATTTAAACGGCAGATCGGATGGTGTTAATAAATGCTTCGTGACCATACAATCCAATGTGAAAGTAAGATGCAAAAAACAACGCACTATAAAACAATCACATGAAGCTGTGAGAACCTTTGCTACAGGAAGCTGCGGAAATACAAGGAAAAAGTGATCACAATGCACTGTCACAATAATAGTAGTTTTAGTTTAAAGGCGTGTAATGCCTCTCGACAGCCTGCAATTGGATTCACAAACAAATTGACTTACTGCCTAAGTAAGACTCTCCCTTTTTCTGAGGACAGTACAATCTGATCTCTTTTCAGTCCAGGCCCTGCTGGATCACCTTTTATCAATAAAGTTGTTTGAGGGATATTGACTTCACACACTTTTCCTGTTACACACCACCTCCGCAGCAGAAATAAACTGGACCAGGCAGCAAAAAAAAACACACACACACACACACAGCTTGGAGCCAGACATGAGAAAGTGACTTTAGCTGCCTGGGTGTTATCTCGCTGTGAATCTACCTAATTTGCTTGTGGCACACAGCATATGTTTATCACTGCAGGTCATATGCTAAATCCCTGCAATCTGTGGCTGTGCCTGCACCGCAGAGGAGCAATCAACACCGCCGCCTATTATCACCACCGGAGCTTCCCCTCACGATTAATCAAACCGTTCAAAGCCCTCTTACTGATAAACCCTTTAAAAAATACCATAATCTATAATCCATGCAGCCGAGGCGGGGGGAGGGGGGCAGCATATGCCCATCAACGACCCCGCTACACGGCGGCATCCACGCTAAGTCCCGTTATCAAGCTTGTTAGCAGAATGCCGCTAACTAGCTAGCTTTACGTGCCTGAGACGGGCCGACGCTTCGCAAACCGCTAGCCGAGGCTCGTTAGCTCGTTAGCTAGCTAGCCGACACATTCCTGTCCTCGGCGTGTGACACGAACGCAGCACGGTTCTTCAGAAACCCGACACAACCGGCCACATTTTCGCGGCTTTAACACCCGGCGGGCCCCAGCCAGCTCCCCGAAACAACCCGCATTCCGGTGCTATTCGCCGGGGAAAGACACCGCCGCCGCTCGCTTTGCTAGCTGCTACCTGCCCTTCCGCCTGGCCTTGACTAGAAAAATGGGAGTGCTGCTCACTGCCGTTCTGCACTTGGGGGACAATTCCTCTCGTTTGCCCGTACGGATAACAACACTCGTCCCGCAGCATGTGCCCGTCGTCCCGCGGGGCGTCGAGGCTCCGTGCGGCGGCGCGAACCGGTGGTTAGTGGCCGCTTCGCCGCCTCTAAAGTTGGGTATTTGCACTCACCGTTTGTCGCTCGCTGTCTCTCGCCGCTCCGCAAGTGTCAGTTTGCCTCCGGCCTGTGCGCGCACACACGTCACTCCCCACTATTTCTCATTTTTCTTAAAAGGCCATGGCACACGAGAGCCGGCGCGTGCAGGACGGAGGAATGTCCAGTGCTTCCACACACAGAAACACGCACAAGCTAATGGTTTTCATTATCAGTTAATAGATTTATAACCATGTGCACTTTTCTTCTATTTCTAAAGGACACGTCTAGTAATAGCACAGTTACACGAGTTACGTTAATAGAATACATCCACTGATGGTTTGAGCTCATAGTTGAGTATTCTAAGTCTTTAGATAAAACTATTAGAGTACTGACCTCATATAAATATAGTAACTTTGTACAAAAAAGAGGGTAAATCGTGATAGAAACACAGTATTATGATCCACGGTGATGCAAACACATGTATAACAGAGTAAGTTGTAAACCAGAGCAAACTTTGCAAACAGAGAAACATTATGATTTATTTTCCCACTTTTCAAATGTGTTTCTTTCATACATGTGTAGTGCACATGAATTTAAAGTGCCAGGCTACTATTAGCCTTTTATCTACTTTAATATGATGAAAATGATTTTGTATGTACTTCCTTCTGTATTTTAACCTTTCGTTTTCCAGCACCTTGTTCTTTGTGTTAAAAAGTGCTCTATTAATGAGGTTATTATTATGATATGCACTTATCCACATGTGCATGCTTTGGGGATTTGGATTTGTTCTGGATTTACTTTGTTGTTTTGAGTCAAGGCTACTCCACCCTGCAGCTACACTCATACAGTACCAATTGTGCAATAGTTCTCTGCTAAAAATAGTTCTGCATGAATAATTGCCTTTATAGAAATCTGCTGGGTCCACCAACAGAACAACCTTTTTGACTGTTAACTGTTTTAGTCAATCCTTATTTCACACACCATGTTATTACAGTATTTGTAATAATAACATATTTACTGATGCTGATAATAATCCTAAACTGGAGCCCAAAGCATCACACATTCTTCAAAGATGAGCTGCCTTGTGGTTTTTAAATCTGTCACACAGTGCAAAAGTGCAAAATTGATTGAATATCTGAAATTGTTGTGTTTAACCGTATCTCAATAACGGATCATGTATCCGACCAAGAGAGATGATATCATATGATACTGGTGCTCCATGAGCCAGAGTAGTTCTCCTCTGGGGTAAATCCACATCCAGTCTCAAGTCTAGAAGCTTGTCTCATTCTGAAATCATGTCAAAACAAATCTGTGAATGCTTTTTAAGAGAAAATGCCAAGCAAACAAATTTGTGAATATCAGTATCTCATAACAGAAACAATCGAAAATATCGAACAAATAAATATACATTATTAAGATGAGGGCTTGCATTCATGATGAGTGTAAATCACTCCCCTGCTTTATTTTGTGTTAGTCACATATTTTAAAATAGGGTTACTTATATTTAAACATCACACCCACTTGAAGGACGAGTGACTTTCTGGTTGGGAAATTTGTGGGGGAGTGAAAAAGTCAAACATAGATCATAAGACTAATAATAAAATAAGAGAGAAGAGGAAGAACTAAGTCCAAATGCCACAATTGGGGAATTTACTGTTTTGTGATTCTTCTGTAGAAGCACTAATTATGTCTCACAAAATTAGTCAATTAAAGCCTCAGATGAAGTCTCAAGTTGCAAATCTTCATAGGAAACTTTCAATTGGGTGTCTTCACTTAACCCCTCAACCATTAAAAATATATTTGCCCTTTCAATGGTGCAATAGTGTTTATATTACATTATTAGAACTCAGTTAAAGCTCATGTAACTGTAATGGTTAAAATGCCAAAAAAGATTAGTCCTCAGTTTCTCTACTTTTAATATTCACTTCTCCTTTAATCTTGTAATAGTAAACTGATTATTTTTGAGTGTTGGCTGGACCAGGCGATTAAGATGTCAAGATTACATTTTCAATTTTAAAATTGTGACAAGCATCCCCCTGAATTCCCTAAGATCAAATGATACATTTGAATAGTCAAAAAAAGAACAGCCAGACGGTTTCCTCTTAGACTAATCAGATATTCAAAGTGTATAAACTTTAATTTTACTTAAGAAAACTCTTGTTTTTCAATGTTTTGGATTACTTTCTGCTGGTTACAACTTTAAACTCTATTCAGTTTTGTTTTTGAGGCTTATATCAAGCCCTTAGTTTCTCAGGTCTCAAATTAATATCACGTAATGTGTTTTTGGCTACAGCTCTGCTACAACTGGTGACACAGAAGTTTCCTCACTGCCTCCCTCTCCCCCACTCTCCTCATCGTGTCCTTCACCTGTACCCAGACTGCGCTGGCTTCAAACAGATAAGGTGTATGACGCAGACGTACAAGAATGTGAGAGAAAAGTGTTTCCTCATGTGTCTCCTGCTGTAAACACATCCTAATTAAGACAGTCACATAGATCTGAGACAGTAAAGAGAGCAACACATGTCTGGAATCTCTTTGGGAGGAGCCCCCTCTGGTGGTGAACGAGTGATTCTGCACATGGAATGTGGATAATTAGCAGCAGTGGGAACATTTAAAAAACCTCAATCTGTATATTTTACAACCGAGATGGGAACTAATTGGATATAGTTATTTATAATGCGACAAGAAATTTTACAGCTCGTTTCTTTATTGTACCATAGAACAATCTGGCAAACAGCTTTAATACACTATACATCAATCCCTTGCTCGAGTTTGTCCATTCACATGTAAGGTCTATGCCACACTTTGTCATTAGCAGTCTTTTCCTTCAGCTCTGTGATGAATGTGAAATCACTGTGAGATACACATTCCGGTACAACTCTGCACAATCTAAAATAAATAAATCTCTTTCAAATAGACTAATATTCCTGGAATCACATTGGATCTGACAGATGTTTGCCTGCACGATTGAATTAAATCAAATAAAAAAGGCCGGCCAGATGTCAGGGGCCAGCACAAGCAGGAGACGTATTCAAGGCAAATAAAGACGAACGAGCGAATACAAGCAGATAAGTTTGACTGTATATACCCATAAGTAATATACTCATATATAATTTATTAGATTCCAAGTGTGATGTGTTTTTGCAGGATTCAACATTATCCAGAGCTCATCTGTCCTGACCTCCCACATGAGAGCTACATAAAGTACATACTTCATATGAACAAAATAGAAAAACACGCGTCTTTCCCACGAGCCCACATGTACATCACTGTGTTTGACAAATGTTGTGGTGAAACTGATGCACATGACAAGGCTGAGAATGGCAAAAGGCAGATCTGTACATGGCTCTTGAGAGAAGGAAGAGGAAGATGTTTGTTGTCCATCACTTCTCCATCACAGTCCTTAAAATCGGGTGCAGGTTTTTTTTTATTGTTCGATGTGTGGTTTTACGCGTCCCAATATCTTCTTCGTAACCTCAGCAAGGAATTCCAAAAAGGCCGAGAGGATACAGCAAAGGGGAGCCGCCTTACTGATATTGCCTGTAGTCTCCAAAAGACGAGTTGGGCATGGCTGCAGGAGCAGGCTCCTCGGCGAACTGAGGCCCTGGAGAGGAAAAGAAGATACACTTCAAAGTGAGTTGACAGCAAATCAGAGGTCTAAGAGCTGTTAACAAAATGGAAACACTAATTTACTCTTCAGCTCTTTCCACACAAAATCCTTCACATGAGTTCTGTGATGTTAACTGCAGATATCAGAAGTCCAACTCACCGGTGGGGAACTGTGAAGACGCAAACCTAGTAAGCAAGATTCCAGCGCCCTCTATCAATGCCAGCAGAATACCACCCATGGCTGCAGACCCCACCATGGCTACTGGTCCATCTACAAAGGAACCGGAAATTATTATACATTAGGAAATGGACTGCATCTACATAGCACTTTTGTAGTCTAATCAACAGCAGAAGCACTTTACAGTACAAGTAACATTCACCCATCCATGCACACAGTCATGTAGCTTTACTATATTATGCATTCTTTCTATCAACCACTTCCTGCACACAATTTGGGGTTCAGTATTTTGCACAAGGACCTTTCAGCAAGCAGACTGGAGGAGCTGGGAACCAACGGCCTTCTGGTTAGTGAACAATCTGTTTTACCTCCTGAGCCACAGTTGCCCTACTCTTAATAAAAATCATGTCCTAAGCTCACATAAACCTTTAGATTCAACTTGGTTTGAGCCTGTTTGCCATGGTGTATTTGTTTTAAACTACTACTACTACTGGCAAATAAAAGACTATTATTAATATGGTGCATATGATGGAAGTCAGAGTGATATGGTATTATATTGCACAGGTCATAGAGTACAAACGTTCCCCTATGTTAAACTAAAACAATCATTAAGGTGATAATCTCTTCAATGGTATTGAACAGTTGTGAAAAGTCACACCAATGAGCACAGTTTATAGAAAGATAAGCCAATTGTCCTAGGTTCAATAAAACAGCTAAATTAACATTTTGTATGAGAACTTTAAAATGCTATGTTCCTCTAAGCTTACTCACTTCTTGCAGCGAGGATAGCTCCAGTCATGGCCCCACTTGTTATCGAGTTCCACGGATCCTCCTTGCCTCGCACTTTCACTAATCCACAGTCAATCATTGAGAAGAGGCCTCCCCACACTGCAAAGCTTCCTGCAACCACATAGAAGATTCACCAATTTAAAACAAGAACACTTCTGGACTTTGTTTGGTTTGGTTGAAACAGTGTAATTATTTAGTATCAAATAACACAAGGGAACTGAGCGTTTCAACAGGTCCAACAAATCTAACAGAGTGAGACATCTTTTCATTTAGCTAGAGCTCTGTTATTTCAATGTGTCAGTTACACAGGCTGTTTAATAAACTTTTAAATAATGTTAATTCATTTGAATTATACTCGTATTGGTAGATATCAAATGTTCAAAGAAAACTTGATAAAAGACATGAAAACTGATAAATGATGAGTAATAAACATATTGTTCTATGTTATAAAAGAGACAGTGGACCTACAGTGAGTGTATATCAGCCATTGATGATGACGAAGGCGTTCAATTCTTATTTTAATTACCAGATAATAGTATAAAATGTGCATAATGTCTACATTTAAACAAGGGCTGTAAAAACAGTATATTTAGCTTTATATATCATATATAACTATATTAAGTGTCGATGATATGATTATTTGCAACATACTAGCATACAGATGGACAGGTGAAAGCCATGATCCACATAGACAGAGGTCACATAAACCTCTTCAGTCTAAAGAGAGTATTTGATACTAAAGATTAATATTACTTAAAGACAAATTGTTTATAAATTGAGGATTTGTTCTTACCTCCGAGTGCTGGGGCTCTGGTCTTGATGGCAGTCATGCTACCTTTCATTCTGTGGCTCATCCCCTACAAGACAGAACACACAAGAGTGTGACGAGACAAAACCTCAATAGAAGTAAGTGGTTTATTTACTCAAGGATCATGCAAATATCAATCCAAAGTAAAGTTGACAAGGAAGCACAGTACAATTATATAGAAATATTTTACTGTGTTAATCATCTGACTATGTGAAAACTGTTTACACTGAGCAAGAATCAACCAGGTCACATTTTGTATTTAGCTGTATGATAGGTCAATAATTGACTGCCTGGCAAAACAGAAGACAACCATGTCGACCTTCTGGGTTGAACTTACCGAGGGTGCATTTCTGAAGCCCTTCACCGCCTGGAATATTCCTCCTCCGATAGCTCCCATGGTGAAAGCTCCCCCACAGTCGTCCACAATCCTCCAGGGGCTAAAAGAACAACATAACATTTAGATTAAGTAAGGTTCACTGATGTGTAATATTCTCATAGAAAACAGCCAGTGAAGTTGTAATAACACGTGATACCATTATCTATGACACAGTGTGTTGTCTTAACCTTCCTCATGCAGTCATGTCTGAGTTAGGGTGGTTATGGAGGACACACACTTGTTAAAGCTAAATTGGTAAACAATGCACTCCCAATGCACTTAATGCTTAAAAATCATACAAGCTAAACAAGTTACCTCCTTCACAAGTCACAGTGACAGTAACAGGGCTGGACTATATCGTCAACAATGATACGAAGATAGTAATGTTCACATAAGCCAATATCTACATATCTCACAATACTAAAAATAATACAAAATAAAAGTCACATTGTAATTTTGTCGAGTCTTAAGGCAGATCTTTGCTCCTGAGTGAAGGTTATGGATTTAAACTCCTCTTTTTGAACAGAGGAGGATGAAAACTTAGGATAAGCAGCAAAACAGTTATAACAGTAAATTAAGTCATATTCCTCCCCACTGTGCTTCATGCAAAAGCATTTTATTGGTATATATTAAACCTTTGCTGTTAATGCAAATTATATAGCACCAATTATTGATATTGTTTGATAGCCCAGCTCTAATGTGTCTAGTTAAACAATTACTTTTCAAATAGATAACACGATGTGACAGTATAGTGTAATAACAACTTTAAGCCGATACCAGTTTCTATAGAGAAATATACACTTAAGTAGAACTAGGGCAATAATAATGATCCAGCCTCTTTATGAGAAATTATAGCTTTTTATTGCAGCTCCACTTGTCCATTATATATTTCATGAGCTACTTTACACAGAAAACTAGTATCTGGTCATGGGTACTGTATAAAATCCTGTTCTGTAAGACATGCACGTTGTGTTCACCATAAACAAACAGCTCTTATATAACAAAGTACGATGAACCCACTGGTCTGATGACACCTACAGTAACTTAGCCAGAACTGTCGCAATAACTCAATCACACACTTCACAGATCACACGTTGGACAGTTTTATTTTTTCAAATCCCCCCAAAACGTGGACTTCTCGATGCTGTTGCGCAATCTTCACGATCACCCCATGATATCTTCTATGCTGCTAACCCAACTAGCTCCCACATGCTACAGCAACATCTGACATCAGGTGACTTCTATTAGAAAAGCTTGAAAAACCACAATAATAAGAGGTTTGCCTTTCATCGTTCGTCAGCCGTCACGACGGAGATGAATTATTTCTCTCGGTCTAATGACACGCGGGTGAGTGAACAGACAAAACCGACAAGGTCACTAGCAACGTGATGTAGCTGCAGTGGTTCTAAGCTGTGCTAGCGCAGGTCAATGGGAAACTAGCACACATGCTAGTGCTAGCTAACTCGCCCGGTTTTCAGTGTAACTGGGTTGAGTCGCTTTTTGAACCATGAAAACATCGGTCCCCGCGTTACGAGCTCGTTAATCCGCACAGGGGGACGGGACGAGACTCGAAAAATCACAGCGGGTAAAAGGTGCAGTTTGATTTTCAGGACTCACCATGGCTCTCTGGCATATTCCTCCATTTTGTTCTCTAGCTGTTCCCCCCTGACGTAACCAGGAAGTAACGCTTAGCTCTCCACTGACGTCATGACGTTGCGTGACGTCAATAGGGGGTCGTGTGTTATATTCATAAATGAGAAAATGAAACAGGACATAAACACAAACTGCTCTTTCTGTGATGAAAGGGGGGGGGCGGAAATGCGCTACAGGCCACATGGATGAACCAGCCCTACGCCATTACGCTGCCATGGGTGGAACCAGGACGCAGGAGCTGGGTCCGAACTCATTGGGGAGGATGGGGGGGATTTTGTATTAAGGCTAAACAACTGCTGCACAAGTTGTGTCCCTAACATTTCAAAAGAGAGATCTCCATCTCGACTGTATTCAGGTGACAAGTCTTTAACCTCAGATCATCAGCTTTGTTTTTTGGGATATACACTCTCTCACTCTGTTAGTTTACTACAATTCAAACTCTTTCCACTTTAAAATAGGGAAATTACACTTCACTTAAGCATTCATGAGCTATCCTTCACCAGAAATAAATATAAAAACAATTAAATTAAATTAAATTACTGTGTGCGCACATCCTGCACAGAAGCCCATTGCACACATTCTACACAGAAGCCTACTGCGCAATTTGAAATCTCGCCTAGGGCTCCAACATTGCCAGGGCCGGCCCTGGGGTGAGTCAGTGTATCAAAGGAAGGATATGTACTTTTATAGTTACCTCAATCATTATAAAGTTGAAAAGGGTTATTAATGTATAAGGTAAGAAACCACAGTCTAGGAGCAAGTGAGAGAAAGAATAACACAGGCTAAGATCACATAATGATAAGTTGTAAAGTCAAGAAAAAGTCAAATGAACATAATATGTCCAGAGATATATCAGATAAGAAACTCAAGGAACTTATATCGTCAGGCTCGGCCTCCCGGAGTCTGGGCAGGAAGGCGGTTCCAGATTCAAAAAGCAACAACAGCAAAATCAGGAACATTGAGAGATAACATTAATCATTAGAAGATGACGATTTCCCTGATATTATGAAGAAAACTGCCAGATTCATTTGGTGCTCCACAGGAGGGGGGACTGCTTTCACATCTCTTACAGGTAACAAACTTCTGATCTAATAAATCCTCCTCTGGAAAAGACATGAGACATGAGGAGAAAAACAACAAAACTGTTGATATTATTCCGGTGAAGAGTTCAATGACACATCAGATTGAAGAATGACTGTCAGCAGTTTCTACAGAGGCAGGCGTGTTTACCAACAGGACGAATGGGCAACTGCGACAGGACCTGAAACCCACAGACGTCACAAAAGGCCTCAGATTCTGTTAAAAACCTTGATTTACAATTAACTTGATAACTAAACTATACTATAAGACCTACTGTCTGTGAATTCAATCCAGAAATGTATGACATTATACTGTCAACAGGGTGATGTTCTGCGGTGATCTCAACATTTTCTTTCCTCCTCCTCTGTTGGTCAGGGGAGCAGCTCCAGCCGAGAGACAGACCACTGGCCCGCTGCCCATTATTAGGAAGGAGAAAGGAATGACTTGCACAGCAAGGCTTCATCGAGAAATGACCAAATATAGGCAATTCGTGGATGTGGAGGCTGAGGCCGGGCGATGGAGACATAAACTGGCCTGTAGCTGCGGTTCTCATCTTCGACTCTGAACACCCAGGATGATGGCTGCCTCCCCGGCTGCTGGGAAGACATGAGACAACTCCCACTGTTTCCCTGCAGCTTCAGACATGTCACAGAAAGAGCAATAAATCCTTTAAAGGTTTCTCATCGCTGCTTTTAGAGGGACAGACATGTGAATGTGTTTAGAAACGAGAGAGAAGTTCTCGAAATTGGCTCAAGTGACTAGTTTCAAGATTCCCACATTTACTGCAGGAATACAAGCACTCTACATCTTATGAGGTTTATGCTGCGGGTTGGTTGCAACTGTGCATTTACTGTGAATTTCTTCCTCATAACTTCTATCTACTCAGTTTATAAATATGATATAAAACTGTTCTTTGTTAAGTCACAGTGACCTTGGCCCTTGACCTTCGACCAGAATCTAATCAGTTCATCCTTGAGTCCAAGTGAATGTTTATACCAATTTGAAGAAATTCCGTCAAGGCTTTTTTCAGATATCTCACGTTCAAATATTGCAATTTCTTATAGCTGATGAATCCATTACAATAAATGACACCCCAACAGATATGAATACATACACACCTTGATTTATCGCACAGAAAAATATTGCAAAAGTCAGTTAATTTCATTTCACATATACTATGCATATTATTCTCCTTAATGATATCAGCCATGTAAAATATTACAACTGTGACATGTCAGTGCAGACATACCAGGATCTTTTATTAAAGACATACAGGCTCTGTGAGAATCGGCATGTGTCATTAAATACGGCAGAGAATCTTCCTTTACACAGTACACATGAGTGCCACTCAGATTTTCGATGGTCACATTCTGTTAGAAAATGACATTCAGTTAAAAAGTTCAACGTAAATCAACAGAGGCGTTGATATAAGCCTGTAATGCTTTTTCCAAATCCCTAAAAAAGGTTAAGACACGTAGATGTATAACATAAACAGTTATGTAAGATATTCAAACAACCAGGCTACAATAATCCTGTACAAAATATAACATCAGATACTGTAGGACCGCCATTTGCACTTCCTGAAAAAAAGAAATGCATTATGTAATTATTTCCATGCTTAAACCCTTTCGTCATGCACCAGGACTCCGCTGGGCCGCTCTCCAATCTGATAAACTCTGCCTGAGATGTCTTGAGATTTGGCAAACAGACACACAATCAAACACCACCTTGAACTTTTTGTTTTGTTTTCTTAACCAGGTTTTTTTTTAGTCAGGCCGCCATGTTTGTTAATTCCCTGATATTTCCACCATCTCAGAATTCCCAGTTTGAAGAGATTTACAGCTGACAGGTACAAGGTGGCCACCCTCTGCATAAATAAATAAACGCCAAATGAATATCCACTATATCATCGATAAACTTTTTTTATATTATAATTTTTTATAGAGTTACTTGAATCTCTTGTTAAGCTCGCCAACACCACGCTCACATTCAGATGCATACACATGCCAACATGTTACATGATCGGCTTCATATCATCTAGTGCAAATAACCAGCAAAGCGTCAATATGTAGAGAGTGTAGAGACGTGTGGAGAAACAAACTCAAGGCACTTTCTGCAGTGGGATGATAGAGAGCCCCGGGTCACTCATTCTCCACCGAGTCCTTTTGGTCCAGTGTTTGAGGGGGGAACTCATAGTGAGGGCTTCTCATCCAACACACTTATGTTTTACTTTCTCCATCTGTCCCGCTGCAGCCGAGGGAGCGTAGAGTTCATCTCCATCAAGTCGGTTCTCCTCCCCCTCGCCTTTTTCACTTTATACTCCGACAGTAAATATCACTGCAACCACTTTGGCACCGGCACCTGTGGGAAAAATAAAAACGTAAGTATGTCTGAATGTGCTGTGGCTGAGCAGACCTCATAAACCCACCACACGTACCTTCTTGAGTCCTTTGACGGTGGTCCCTCTGATCGAGGCGAGCAGTTGGTCCCTTGTGTTCTTACCACCACCTGGAGACAGAGAGTTCCTCAGGGCGTCTCCGTCCATCATAGGAGGAGGAGGAGGTGGAGGTCCACCCCCTGGGGGAGGTGGGGGTGGTGGTGGAGCCGAACCTCCACCTCGTCTCCTGGGTGTCAGCTTCGGCGAGGGCATGGGTGAGGGTGAGGGAGAAGGTTTGGGGGAGGCTCTGGGTGAGCCTCTTAGAGATCCTCCACCTCCAGTCTTGGGCACCTCCAGTGTCCCCTTCTTCTCCCCGTTGGCCTGGGCCTGCTTCTGCTCCTGCAGCCGCCGCTGTCTCTGCCGGTCCATGTTGCGACTCAGTATGTTCGTCGTCGTCATCCTGGGCCCGGCTAACTCGAAGTGATACCCCAGTTTGAGCAGCGTGGTGTTGTCTTTCAGAATCTTGGTCATCTCCATCTCGGTCTTCCCACCGCAGATGTGGCGCTGGTTCTGGAAGCGGAGCTCGGTCAGGGTGGAGTTGTGCTGCAGCGCCTGGATCAGGGACAGGATGCCCTTGCCGGTGAGATGATTGGAGTCAACGTTGATGCTGGTGATGGTCTTGTTGTTGCGTATTGTGCCAGCGATGGCGTAAGCCACATGGTCGTCTGCGCGGCAGTTGGCCAAAGCAAATGTTTTCACGCTAGTGTTGCTGTGCAAAGCCCCTGCAAACTCGATGAGTGTTTTGGTCTTGATAACCTCTGAGTTGTTGACGATGAGCTCATTGAGGGAGGGGTCGTTGCTTCGAACCTGCTCCATTAGCTCATCGAACATGCTCGACTCTTCGTCCTCCTCCTCTTCCACCTTGGCCTTGCTGTTTGGGCTGTTTTTGGCAACACAGTTATCAAGTTTCTCGGTTTCTGTAGGTTTTTTAACTTTTCCTCTATTAGAATCCATTTCATCTTCTGCTTTCTTCTCCTTCTCTTTCACGTGGTCGCTGTGGTTTACCAGCTCCTCTCTATCTGTCCTTTTTTCTGCCTTGTCGTGTTTCACCTGCACCTCGTCCTTCTCAGTCTGCTGTCGCTCGGGTTTCACATCAGGTTTGGTTTTCTCTTCAGCTTTCTTCTCCTCTGCTTTTGACTTCTTCTCCTCTGATTTGGTCTCCTGGCTTTCCTCTACCTTGCTCTGTTTCTCCAACATTTTAGAGACAAGACCTTGTGTCCTGATACCCTCAGATTTTCGATCCTTTTCTCTTGCTGCATCCTTTTCACTTTTTTCTCGTAGCTTTGAGATGATGTCTTTGGTTTTGCTGTCATCTCGTCTCCTGCACTCTTCTTTCCTCTCCTTCTCTCTACCTTCTTCCTTCCTTTCCTGTAACTTGGAGATCATATCCTTGGTTTTGTTGCCTGTGCTCTCTCTGTTTTCTCTTCTGTTTCTTATTCTACTGTCTTCACATTTCTCTTTGTCCCTATTCTCCTCTTTCACGTCCCTGTCATTGCTCTCCTGGTTCCTGTATCTATTCGAGAGCCGACTGCGCTCTTCTTTTGCGCTTTCAGGATCTTTGCTGTTTCTATCGTCCACCCTGGTTTCTCTTTCGCTCGAGTTGCTAGCTTGTCTTCGTAGTCCAACATTGATGTCATCGTTGCCCTCCTGGCTCAGGCCCATCTTCCTCAGGTATTCTTGCTTCCGGCTCTCCCTCTTCGACTCCCCCTGCAGGAGGACAAGCATGAATGTATTGTGAAAATCAACATTAACAAATAATCACAGTATTATTTCAACAAAAACTTCCATGTGCAGGGCTTTTTACAGATAATAGCTTGTTAATACAGATTTGGTTTATATAGCACGACATGTCCAATATGATACATCTCCAAAATCATACAAATACTTGTGTGTAAATACTGTAATCCTGTAAAACAGCACCTCATCCATCTGCTTACAGTAAACAAACACATCCTCCCTGACACAAGGTGGCATGTGTGTTTACAGTCAGCAAAAGGACAGGGATCCATATTCTACAGTGCAGGGACACACTTGCAGCGAGTAGCCTGCTAAGTGTTTGATTTGTAAGACTCCATCTGTTTTGCTGCATGAGCCCGCGGCCCTGGCAGATGTATCCTTAAAAGGCAACGAGCGTAGGAGCAATCAACCAAGGAATTCCATTAGGCTGGGATTAAGAAGCTCCGCAGGGCTGCCGCTACGTCCACTGAAGTGCCCCTGCTTTAAACACAGGCACTGCTAGAGATCTGGCTCTGTGACACTCCAAGCGACGAGGGCTCTTTGTGATGAAAATCTTTTATGGTGTGTCATGATATAAATTACTATTCACGTGTTTAAGAGGCTGTTTGCTGCGAGTGAGGAGACGATTCATGATGTGAAATGGATTCAAACGAGCCTCAGAGGCGAGATAAATATTTTCCCTGGCACAGAAACCCACTCTGGGGAACAGTATTTATGAGCTGATGGACTGGACTCCACTTGGCAGTTTGCTTCAAGCTAAATGAAAAATGGAACATGAAAGCTATCATTAGCTTGGGACACTGGATGTTATGTAATTCTGTAATCAGTCATATATGATTGTTTGATTTGATAAACCCTTCACATTTGCAGGTTCTTTCACCTGAAAACTTAAAGACAATAATGTATATTCATGTAGATCATAAAGAGGGTGCTACCCTCATGTAAAAACCTAATTAAGTTGCTATTAAAGAAGATAAGGAATGCATTTAATTGTACACAAACCTCAAATGACTGCTCCCTCTGACTGAGCCTCCCTTTAGTGTCGCCATCCCGTCTGCTATTCAGCTTAGCGTCCCCAACGTTGTTGCTCATAGATGGCTGCGCAGGCTGGCTCTCCCCTTGGTCCTTCATCTTCCCGTCCTCCGGGTGGAGGTCAGGCACTTTCATCATGTCCTTCTCCAGCTCCTCCATCTCCTCGGGGGACAGGGTGGACAGCAGGTTGTCCAGGTCAGGGTCCTCGCTGACCTGGCGGCCTGTGCGGGTCAGGCCTCTCACCTTTCTCCTGGACATGGTGGCACCAAAAAAAAAGATCTGGGGACAGCAGGGCAACACTCCAGGAGAGGAAGTTAGAATTCTTTGGAGGTGCTGATGGTAGTTGAACAGTAAATCCCTGATCAAAAAAGTCAGAATATGGTATAATTTCACTCCATATTGTAATTTTTACGCAAACGCCGATGTCCTGCTGTCCCGTCACGTCCCGCTCACCAGAGGCATCAATCCTGGTGCAAAGAGGCTGGACTCTCCCTGCTGCAGTGAGGGGTACCAGTGACCAACTGCAAGAGGCTCACATCATCAAAGTCGACTGTGAGGCTGGGACATTCTTCGAAATCCTATGAAAGTGCATGTCCATATTTAGTTCAGGGTGCACACTCCTTTAAAGGCAATGGGAAGGGCTGAAGTTTACAGAGATGCCAGAGCTGAGTTACACAGACTCCCTGTTACACAATTTGTGTTTATATTGAGACTCGTTGCTGGCTGTTTGTTTAGAAAGGATTCATGTTAACAGCTGAGAGTTCCACGTTAGGTTTTCTGCCATAACCCCGTAAAAATCACTGTTTCTTTTTACGAGCTTTTTATATTCCTTGTTCCCTTGAAAAGAAATGTTCAAGTTCAAAAAATAATTGAGTTTTCCAGGAGGCTCTGTATAAACACAAGAAAGCCAGGGATTTAGGGGGAAACAGATGAGTTCTTAGATTCAAATGCGAATATGAGAATAAAATATGTTAAATCATGAATAAAATAAAAAACCATTTCACCTGGAAAAATATCCAAAAAGTTTCAATGTAAGTTTCAATTAGTCAGTATGAGACCATTGAGAGGAATACAGATTTATGGAACTGAAAATGTGAAGTTTACTTTGCAAATATCAATAATACTTTAATGAAAAAATTGCATGTGGTCAGGTAGAGTTTTTCCCTCTTGTCATCCCCCCCGATTGTTTGCCGAATAAATTAGATTGCAACGTTTCAAACCGAACTTGAAAATTTCAAAGTAGATGAATTAATTCTTAATAATAAACCATAAATTTGGAAACATTTAAAAGATGCATAATATGTAAATAATAATCAGTGTGTTTAAAGGCAAATGTTAAGTTTCAGGTAAAATATACATAAATCCTTTTCCATCATCTGAACACATGTGACATTGACTGGAGGTTGATGTCGACATCTAGTGGTCAAAGCTTTGTAAACACTAACTATTCTTCTCTTTATCAAATGTTACATATTTCCTCAAGAAAAAACATCTTTAGGACACAGAAGACTTTTGTACTTTACATTCCAAAGTTAAATTTTATGTTAATAGAAATAAAAACTTTTCACTCGATCTCTTTATATTACAATGTCATAACATCCATGACAACAGACAAAAACAGCAGCCTCATCAAGACAAGTCACTTTGTCAACTGGGGTCAGTTTCATTAAACACACAACTGAGTTGGTTTAGAAGCACAAATAAACAGAAACATCATGTCGGGTCAAACTACGGATGAAAGCATCTGCCAAAGAAAAGTCCAGTGTTCTCTATGTGCTTTACAAAGGCTCAACAGATCTGTACACGTGGACGTCACCATCGGAATAAATAGTTTACTGTAAACTAACAGGAGTAACTGCCATCTGATTCATTATATGGTTTAGAGGAGACAAGACACAGCACTACGTCTCAGGGAACTGTGTGTAAGAAAGACCAGACTCTCCAGTCAGTATGTTTTTATAAATATGTGCCTTGTTTGACTTAAAGGTTGAGAGACATTACACCAAAAGTAAAGATAATCCAGGCATAACGTATACGTAGTCAATCACATGTACAATACATGCTAGAGACGTCATATTCTACAGTTCACACATGTTACAAGGGCACAGGGCTGTTGTTGTCTGCACAAGATGCTAAACTAGACCCGATAACAGATGAATTCATTTACAGGTTCAGGCCCTGACCTCACTGGAGCCTAAATCTGTAAACATTTTTAAAATAAACTGAGGGAATGGTTTGACATTTTGGGAAATTCACAAATATCTGAATTTTCCTATCTGCAATATCGAGGTACGGCAATATCACAAAATAAGTTTTTAATAGCAGAACTGATAGATAAGAGCTGATGGGGTCATAAATCATAGGGTGAATTCATATTATTAGGCTTGTGAATAAGTCACACAACAGTGGCAGATAATTTTGACTATTCATGTGATTTTACTTAGCAGAATAATGTGTGAACACCAATGTCCTATAAATACAGAATTACTTTTGTGTACTTCTACGACATTAAACTACTTTTGCTTTACAACTTTAACTCTTTACTAAAAGATCTTCTTCTGCTTCAACATGAGTCTCATCAGTCTCGTCATCAGACTGTTTACAAGACAGGAAATATGAACGTTTCCCAAAATGTCAAACCTTTAAAAAGAGGTGAATAGCAAAATCTGCGTTTCCGACAGTAGACATTTTTGGCTTTGAAGCTTAGTCCAGAAATTGAAAACCCATTCACAGTACAAGGAAACTTTGATGATTAATAAATACCAAATGGAAAGATGACAAAACGTCATATCTCATGTTACAATAACAATACATCGTTTCAAATTAACTTTAACATTTCCCTAAAATATTAAGCTGAAGAACAAATTCACAAAATATATATTTAAATAGTTAATCTCTTTTTTTTCCCTTCACGGTTAGTTATTGTAAGGCCGGACAGTTTTGTCTTTATTGAAGCAGCGCGACCCCTGACCTGATATGTTACAAGAAAAAAACTTTGTAAAACATACTACCTGCATGTATGAGGTCAATGCTCAGAAAAATTTCTAAGAAGCAGGAGGAGACAGATAACATTTAAAAATATAATTCAAATGGGTAGCATGCTGATGTTACAATAGAGCGGTGCAGCTAATATATTTTCATGAAGTATTCAGCTGAGTCAGATATCAAAGAAGAAGAGGAGACAGAGATGAATCTAACATGTGACTAAAGGCGTTTTCACAGAACCAAAACATCTGTATCACATCATATCTGCCTTTAACCAAACATGTGACGTTTCACATCATACACACTTCCCTTATTTCCCATTTATTTTCACATTAGCCTCTACCACATTACAGATGAAGTAGGTATGAAGACATTGTGTACTCGTATTTCGAGAACGCGCATTAGTGACCGAGATGACACGGAAGGTCATATTGGAGCAGTTCCCTATTCAATCATTTCAAATTGAATAAAAGCAAGAAAGTAAAGCATTTCTCACTGTGATAAATAAAAAGGCAGTGCATTATCATTGTTTTAAATCCCTTTGTACCCCTCTTATGTAATGTAATTTAGATAACACCACTGAGGTGACCAGAGGTGGCAGCACAGAGTCGAGACGCCAGCCGGATACCTCATCGCTTTTGGGGAATGGCGTGCTTACTTCGATTTATGTAAATATTCCAGAAAGTAGGACAGAACTCTTAAAGTGCCTCCTTTTTCTTTCTCTTTCACTTTCACAGGCAAAGCTAGTCAAGCTGTAATGTTTGTTTGAGTGATTCCGTGTGTGTGCGTGTGTGTGTGTGTGGTGTGTGTGTGTGTGTGTGGTGTGTGTGTGGTGTGTGTGGTTTGAGTGTTGCTTCCTTCTCCTCTTGAAAACAGTAATTTCTCTCAGCTGCTGTTATATCCCACTGTGTGTTTGTGCAGATGAGCTCATCAATGGCCAGGATACTGGGGGGGAGAGTACGGTGGAGGAGCTGAAACATGAGCAAAAACACAAAATACAAGTCAGATCTTCATGACAATAATCTAAAAGTATAAAAGTATGACCTGGTGATGGGAAAAGATGAAAAGTCACAAGATCACCAAAGTTATTTATCTTCAGGAATCATTCACAAAGATTTCACATATACTTGAAAATGATGTGGACAAAAGTGGTGAATCGACAAACCACTACAATCCATAGAGCCTCTAAAAATGAATGAAATTCAGGAAGTTCAAGGCAGTTTGTCCTTTTGAGTTTTTGGAGAACTGTTTAAGTTGTCACTGAACAAAAGATTAAAAGATGATCAACAAAATGTGCATTTAATATCATGACCAGGACATTTTACAGCCTTTTCTACCACAGTTCAACAGAATGTCAAGTCACTATCCCCCTGTTATGTTGTGCTAATCTTACCCTGGCTGTAAGCAGGATCCATTAGGTGCGGTGGATACGGTCCAGGATGCATCATCGGATACTGTGGGGGCATGCCAGGGTACTGGACCTGCATTGGATAACCTGCGTGCGGATACTCAGAGGGTCCCAGTGGTTTTCCATAAGCGTCGTACATGGGCTCCAGTGGGTAGCTGGCCATGGGGATCTGCTGGACTGTTGGATAAAAAACATTGAGACTGCAGTGAAGGAAAACCACATGATGGGTAAACATAATACAAGTATCTAAGGACAGAGGATCTCGTACCTTTGTGCAGATTGTTAAGCCCTTGAGTTAAATTTGTTATTGTGATTTTAATAATAAATGGAAAAACAAACATTATTTCTATAGCACCTATCAAAATCACAAAATAAAATGTTAATGCAAAGTTAGCCAATTATCAAACCTGCTGCTACATTCTGTACCAGGTGTTAACCGCAACTGCTGCTTTATTTAGGAAGGTGAATAGTGAATTACAGCAGTGGAGGGAAGATTTTTATAATGTTTTCAGGCAACAGTAGGACACAGGGGTAGAAAACACGGCCGACATGGCCAAGGGGGAAAAGATACAGGCCAAACTAAATGTGGCCAAGGACAGAGCCATGTGGGACCCCACATGCCATGCATATAGTCGGACTGAAAATGTCAGCAGTGACTTTAAAAACTCAAAAGATTTTGTGCTTTATGAATAAAATTAATTTTGTCTTACCATCATAAGGTGTCCTGCCCCTATGCTGCCTTCTCTGGTAGAGGTAACAGCACGAGCACATGAAGCAGCACACCATCGTGGCAATGACGGCCACAAACAGGAGGATGGAGGAGGCGATGCCAGCTAAAGTGGTGGGGCTGAGAGGAGAGGAAGAAGGGAGCACAATTCCTCAGTTTGATCTTGAAGCCTCAAGTGTGTTCCTGCCCCTTTATCTACCTAGTTGCAACTCACTTTAGAAGGATTTAAAGTGAAAATGTGATCTAGACACAAAAAAATCATTTAATGGCGCAGATCCTATTTTTCTGCCCAGATTCCTTCACATCTTAGTCTCAGATAAATGTTATGACTGCCACCCCCCCTTCGCTGGAAGCTCAGTTTATCATATCTTTATGACCTTGGTTTCTATGGCAATGCCTATTTGGTACTGGGCCAGCTTGACTCTATCACTGTCCTCAAAGCTATCCTTGAGACAGAGAATAAACTGTACTGATTTTAAGGCCAACTTCACAGTCACCTGTTGAGACACTGCCTGAAACCTGATGACTGAAAGAAGGAAACATATTCCTTTACACCCTCCAATTCATCCAGCCGCTGATCTGATCTCCCACTGGGCCCATTAAGAAGCTGGCTGTCTCCACAGTTCAGATAGTGATGGATGGTTTCCACTTTCCAGTGCTGGGGAGGAAAACTGCCGTGTTGCAGCCCCTTAGATACAAGCTTGCTTAGTCCTGCATTATCACAATTCCTCCCAGGGGACTCAAACACCCCCTAACACACAGATCACTGCATGGATAGAACGACTAATTAGATGGTATTACACTCTGGGGAACAGAAACTGGTCATTTGATCATAAGCAGCCAATGGGACATAAGGAACAGAACAGTTCAGTTTATCTTACACCCCTTTTAGATAAAGGCAGTTCGAGGACCAGTTCGTAGATGGTGCCTGATCTCAAACCAGCTCTTTGCGTTTTAAGATTCAAAGAACTGGTTCAACTCTGGCACCAACACTTTACTGGTCTACGAGAAGGAACTGCTTACGTCAGGGGCAGGGGACGGGATCATACTGACCAGCAAGACCAATTACACCAAGTAAAACATTACGACCACCATTTCTTTTTGTTTTAAACAAAGCTTGTGTCATGTGTATTCTGGAAAGTTAAGTCCGTGGGGTAGACAAACTGTATCGTAATGTAAACCAGGCTCACCTTGGTCAGAAAGGTATCTGACTGAATATGTAATCCCAGTTTCCATTGTCCTTGTGTTGTGAATTATCCCCAGTTAATCTTATTGTGTGTGCCTGGGTGTGGCGACCTGGTTTCTTATCCCGTCAATCCACTTGTACATCATTGTCTCATCCTCTCATCCCTCTAGATCTTTCAATCCCCTACTCGGTACCAACACTACAGCAAAGTCTCATGTCAGCTGGTTTCCTCTGTCCTTGGTAACATGCTCCACGTTTGAATGGTCGTTTCAGTGCCTGCCACTAGCCCCACAGCCTGCTTAGCATATGCTACACTTTATTGTGTTGAACATTTAACTTTCAATATGTGTCTACAACTTAATTGGACTCTGTGTGAAATTACACAGAAAGAGCTGCTGTATATTTACACAACACAATGTTTATCCCTCTTTTAATCTTGTCTGCACTTGTGCATTGTTTGTTCTATGGGCCAAAGGTGCTTTCAATAAACTATTATTGTCCATAAAGTGTGTAATTTGTGTGTATATATATATGTTCATCTGACAACAATAAATATCCCCCTGAAGAACAACCAAGTATATGTTTCCTTTAGGGAAATTATACATGTCTCCGCACTTACAGCCTCAATCTGTGAGGCACAGACACTGACTCTTGGTGTGGATCAAAGTGGTAAATATGAATCATTAAATAAAAATATAGCAGCCGCGGCCCCCCACCTGAACTGGAAGAGCATGCAGCGCTTCTGCTCCCTCTCTGTGATCATCTTGAAGGCATCCAGGCAGCAGTAGCGCCGGTGACAATTCCCACAGCAGAACGTGATGAGAGGGCAGTCTGGGTGTGGCGACCTGGTTTCTTATCCCGTCAATCCACTTGTACATCATTGTCTCATCCTCTCATCCCTCTAGATCTTTCAATCCCCTACTCGGTACCAACACTACAGCAAAGTCTCATGTCAGCTGGTTTCCTCTGTCCTTGGTAACATGCTCCACGTTTGAATGGTCGTTTCAGTGCCTGCCACTAGCCCCACAGCCTGCTTAGCATATGCTACACTTTATTGTGTTGAACATTTAACTTTCAATATGTGTCTACAACTTAATTGGACTCTGTGTGAAATTACACAGAAAGAGCTGCTGTATATTTACACAACACAATGTTTATCCCTCTTTTAATCTTGTCTGCACTTGTGCATTGTTTGTTCTATGGGCCAAAGGTGCTTTCAATAAACTATTATTGTCCATAAAGTGTGTAATTTGTGTGTATATATATATGTTCATCTGACAACAATAAATATCCCCCTGAAGAACAACCAAGTATATGTTTCCTTTAGGGAAATTATACATGTCTCCGCACTTACAGCCTCAATCTGTGAGGCACAGACACTGACTCTTGGTGTGGATCAAAGTGGTAAATATGAATCATTAAATAAAAATATAGCAGCCGCGGCCCCCCACCTGAACTGGAAGAGCATGCAGCGCTTCTGCTCCCTCTCTGTGATCATCTTGAAGGCATCCAGGCAGCAGTAGCGCCGGTGACAATTCCCACAGCAGAACGTGATGAGAGGGCAGTCGAAGCCGTTGTGCCAGGTGCCGTTTTTATCCACGTACCACAGGCAGTCTTCATTTGCACCGACTACAACACAAGAGCAACATCGCGGAAGGTGATCAGAATGAGTGAAAGAAAAGAGGAAGAGAATTGATTTTCCTCCTTACTTCATACTGTCTTTTTCAGTTTCATCGCACAGACTCAAAGTGAGAAAACTCCTGAATGTTCACAAAGCTTCTGCCTTCGAGAGAAAATAAAGATTTATTTCCAACATGTACTGGCTCCTCTTTCTTCAAGTCTTTATTATTCCAGTCCAAACCCAGTCTTGATGTATTATTCAAAGCTTCTCTGTGGCAGAGACCAGAGCCCTGATCAGGAAAACTAAAAGTAAACAGGAGATTTAAGACTTGTCAAATGCTGCTTGGTGCTCATTTCTTCTCGAATAAAAGCCCTAAATCATTAATTAAATGATAGAAACTCTGACTCAATTTATTCAAAAATACAAAACCTTGCACACAGCTATTTTCAAAAGTCAGAAAATCAAAAGAGGTTGAGGAATAAGATCTAAAAGTTCTGTGGTCTAATCTCGAGGCTTGAAAGACAAGGGTTAACACACACTTACAGAGATATATACTGTTTTGATCATTTATCATACTTCAGTTGAAAAGAGCAGGTGTGATTATGCTTTCCACCATACATACTTTAAAGGCAACACTAAATTACAGTCTGGTCACAGCACCCACGTGTGGCAGGCAACTAAAAGTACATTCAACATTATCTGAAACATACCATTAGGATCCTGGATCATACAGTCTGACTAAAACCCCTAATAAAAACTGCACAATTAAACTGGTCCTAGGTCTGCAGCTGTTGTTCTTCTTTTATAATTTTAGACAATATCAACAAATATATTTTATTGTTTAGTTTCTAATTGTTTGGTTGCTGACACTTCAGTGTGAGTTCAGTTTTAAAAGCACTGATAAACTGGAGGTTGTCGCCTGTGATGCTGTTAAACTGTATTCTGTTTATTTTATCCTGTCCACCTCATTAATATGAATGAGATGTCAGTTAGTCTCCAGCTGTTTTACTGGTTATGTCACTGTACGATAGGCAGGCTGTCTGTTGAGAGTGTAACCTATATACTTTCTATGGGGGGGGGGAGACGACACTACATGATTGGCAGATTAATCAATTATTTCCTGCTCTTCTCCGGTCATGAGCCTGTCAGTCACAAGCCCTTTGAACCATCTGTATAAAAGATGTATGATGTTTATGATAAAAACTGAGCTATTCAGCAAAAGTAGTTTGTTGGAAAACAAAAAGACATAAAAGTAATAGTCCACATCTATTACGATTAGAGCTCAACCTATGTGTATACTGGGGGCCTATGCCAATACCGATATTAGGGAGTAAAACATTTCCAATACAGGTAAATCAGCCGATGTATATCTACAAAAATAAACAATGTATGAACCTAGATGGAAACAAATGCAATTGAGTCTTGATATGTACCTATTTAACCATAAAAGTTGTCAATAACATTAAAGAAAAAACAAAAAAAAACAAATAGTCTATAAATAACATTTGAACAATACTAATGTTAACGTTAAATTATAATTGTACATCTTTACTGCATTAAATAAAACTGATCATTGACAACAAACATTCAACCAAGATATATATCATATTTTCCATTTGTTATCGGTTGGGCTCTTCATATTATTGGTTATATTTAATAACCCATAGATTAATCTGCTGATTATTTACCTACATTTTTGTTATGAATTATCACATTCGGAGGCTTTTTTTCGACAAACAGTCAACAACAACAACAAATGTATTCACTTTGTTTTCATATTTAACAACGATTAGCATAACATTTTGACGAGTATAGAAAGTAGTTGAAACTAAACAAACAGACTAGTTCCCTGAAGGGTTAGTTAGGTGGTTAGTTAGTTAGTTAGTGAGTTAGTTAGTTAGTGAGTTACCATCAGGCCTAAAACAAACACAGCGAGAGAACCAGCAGCAGAGCAGCATCATGGGGTTGTATTGACACCACACACACCGACACAGCCTGCATGTTGTCGGCTGACAGATACGTGACACCCGGCTGTGCGGACCGGAGGAGGAAAAATAACGTCAGCGGGGATGTGATCGTTAGAAACCCCGGTACCGGGAGCTAGCGGCGCGGCCTGGATGAGCAGCGGGGATCTTACCCGGAGAAGAGCAGAGGACGACGGTGAGCAGCGCCAAAGTCACCGCGGCGAGGGACGCGGTACCCGCCGGAGAGAACATCCCCATCCCCGGATTGGAAAGGACCACACCGAGGTTAGGTTTTTGCGAACACGGGAGCTGGTGCGGAGGGGTCGAGGCTAACGGGAGCTCACGCACATTATCCCGGAGCGGCGCTGGAGACGGGACGTGCTCGAGCTCCGTCGTTTATCCGTGGAAGTGACACATCGCTGCTGTGACGCTGTACCACCGGGTCCAGCAGGGCGACGCGTTAACGGACCTGCCCGGAGCGTCGGAGAGAACGAAGCTGGGCTCTCAAGTAGAGACAGGACAATAAAACACATTTGTACAAAACTTAGTATCTCATTATCATTACTTACTATCTCATAATTATGACTTAGTAGTAAAGAAAATCAAAATGGCAAGAATATTTTCAAATGCACATCACTCGATTTGGTATATATTATTCTATTCCAAGTTTTATTTTGTAGATCTAGCCATGGTTATCCGGCTAGAAAATAATATGTCAACAGCTAACAAGTATAATACATTTCTCTTTCTGATTAGTAATGGATTGTAAAATAAGACTTACATGTGTCAGATGTGCATAATCAGCCGTGTGAAAAGAATGGTAGGTGTTCCGTGGAGAATAATACTGTACAGGTCATTCCTTGACCCATGTGTGTAAAAGTAATGTAATAATCTGTTCATAAAGTGAGAAAGGAAAATTGAAAAAATAAGGATTTCTGGTAATCAAAAACAAGATTTTTAATGAATACATAAATACATTTTATTTCAAAGATATAACAGATATACACTGAGCCATGCATGATATTAATACAGGTCCTTTTTTAAACCATGTTGTGCAATAGAAGGGTTTTGCATACTTTGTGTATCAAAGGGTCAAAGTGGTAGTATTGAATTTCTGTGTTTGTAGAAAAAACAAAACACAAACAAACAAGCTTTATCTCCACTAGTTAAACATCTTCTCAAATAAATGTCTAAAAGAACAAGAAGTGACTGTTGGACTCACTGAATGTTCACAGGAGAACAGAGTCTGAGATCAGATGCTTGTTTGGAGACAGAGCTGCTGCTGGACCAGATGCTGTGCGGCCATCTCTCCACAGGGAGGCGCGATCATGACTTTACTCTTCCGTATTTATAGGCGGAAAAGCAGGATCAATGTTTCACACATCGATTAAAAAGTGTAAAAAGGAAAGATTTGGGACTTTCTGTCTGTGATATTATTTTTTTAATATCTATTTTATTTAATACTCACTCTTTGTGGAATTCCCCGCGCCCCTGGAATGTGTTAACATTGACCGATCTTCACAAAAATCGATACACATGTGTATCATGACCAGACAAACAAAACCCAATTTGTGAACTGTCAGGGATAGGGTTGCAATTAGGGTAAGGGTTAGGGTTAGGGTTAGGGTTATGGGTTAGGGTTGGGGTTAGGTTAGGGTTATGGATAAGAAGATCGTCCAGTCTTGTGATTACCCTAACCCTAATAGCAACACTAACCCTAACACTTCACAAATTGTTTTTTTCCCTTCCGAAGGTCGTAGAAGCTCGGGGATGGGACCAATCGATCAGGAGTGCCCGCATTTGTTGGGGTAGAGCCTACTCGCAAGTCTTCCACGGAAAGACAACAAAAAGACGAACCTGGATTGATCTGCCCAAAAATCCAAGAGTCTCCCTAGACCCTGTCTAGTGCCCCTGAGCAAGGCACCTTACTCCCCCAACATCTGCTCCCCGAGCGCTGTACATAGTCGCTCACTGCTCTGTGTGTCCCGCACACAGATGGGTCAAAAGCAGAGATTAAATTTCCCTACCTGCATGAGTGTGCCTTTGCATGTCTGTGCATGTGTTTGGGATAAATAAAATGCATCTGCATCTCTTAATTTACAACCTTCTTTTATCCCTAACCCTAAGGCTAACCCTCACCTAAACTTCATTCTAATCCTAGCCCTAAAACCAAGTCTCAACCCTCAAACAGTCAATTAAAAAAGTGAGGACCAGTCAAAATCTCCTCACTTTCCAAAAAAACATTACTCTTTACCATCTAGGTTTAATGGTCCTCATAAGGTATAAGTACAGGAACACACACAAACACGAACCCACCCATCCACCCACACCAACACACACACACACACACACACACACACACACACACACACACACACACACACACACACACACACACACACACACACACACACACACACACACACACACACACACACACACACACACACCACACACACACACACACACACACACACACACACACACACACACACACACACACACACACACACACACACACACTTATATCTCCTTTCCTTCCTCCCACTACTGGAACTGATTCTAACTGTGACTGTAACAATGTCAGCTGTAACACTACATGCTCAATAGAAAGTTGCCTTTTTTCAAGTCAATGTTTTTTATTTACTCAAATTTAAAACTTTGTAGTCTACCTTGCTTTCAGTTCTTCACCTAACCAGATGGGGGGCAGTCAAGATCTTCTGCTGTGATTATTGATGCATAACTATTGTGGGAAAGGGGAGCAGCTGCTGAACGGCCCATGATTTATTTGTAACCTGACGGCCAATTCCACTTTGTTACGGTCGAGGAGTTCTTCATTGTGCTCATAAAAGCACAACAACAACCCAACAGAATACAACAATCTCACTCTTCATTTAAACTTTTACACTGCCCACAAAGTAAAGCCGTCATGACACTTCAACTAGGAGACACACTACACTACAACACCTGACCACATCCAATGGCAAAAGTCTTCATACCTGTTGAGTCTGGAGAGTACGACTGCACTATAAAGTCTATAAAGTCTTCAGAAGCTCCAGAGGGCGATGAGTCAAGTCGGATGAATTGCCTCAAACGATATAACTGGAGTCAGCGTTGGTTGGGGCTGAAGACCAAAAGTTGAAGTTCTTCCTTTAGAGGTTTTAGGAAAAACCCAGGAATGAAAAAGATATGTCTGGTTCTATAGGTCAGTGAAACACCGTTTTAAAGACATTTGTGTTTTATTGCATGGTTGTAGACATGAGATTTGAGGATGTTGTGTGAAGAATGAAAAGAAGAATGTGAAGTTCAAATCCCTCTTATCACATCCACACATTTCAACAATTGATGCAATATATATATAAAAAAAATGCTCCTGCCTGACATTGGTTATGAAAAGGTACATGGTGGATATTCATATAACACTTATAGTCTTGATGACCTGTCTGAGCATTTTTTCATTCACCCATTCACACACACACTCACCTTGATACATCACTCACACACTGCCAGCACAGCCGTCCGGGGGAATTTGGGAATCAGTATTTTGCCCAAGGACATTTCGGCAAGTGGAACGGGTGAGACTGAGATTGAATCGGCCACCCTCTGGTTAGTAGACAACCCACTCTGCCTCCCGAGCCGCAGCCGCCCCGCTCCCCCCGAAAGTGCAGAAAGGACCTGTTCCGAGAGGACTGTAAACCTGTGTGGATCATTGAATCCTGGGTTTTCCCACCAGTTGAAGCCTACCTGGATAAAACATCTGTAAGATCACTTTGCTATTTCGTATTCACTGACATTTGGCTTTTCCTTTCTGTCATTTGAATCTAAGCTGTATTTATAAAAATGCGGCAGCAGTTAAATACTAAAGAGCATTAAGAATTTTGAAAATAGAGAGATAAAGGGATGTTTATTTTCTTTCCCTGACACACACATACACACCTCACACTCACACCTCCATCTCTCCCTAAGCATTGGCAAACATTCTCCTCTCACTGTTCCTGCCTCCGTACCACCCACGCTGGGATAAGTCATCGCCGTTTCGGCTCGTAAAGCCAGGTTTTATCTGAACAGCCTTGTTGCCTTCAAGGCCTTATTCATGATCCCTTCTTTGTCTGTTTCAAAGCTACTACACCGCAATTGTTCCAAACAGCATCTCAAAGCAAATAGGTGACACACACATTCACAAAAACAATCACCGCAATATATTCATTTTCTTTTTATTCTTTTCTCTGTTTGGAAATTGCAGGGTCAATATTTTTCATTAATCACATTACTTGACATGATGCACCAAAATTTACTCTGTTTACAGGAATACACTGAATAGAACACAAGGTTTCACAATGGATACACGACTGACGTTTTGCCCATTGCACTTACAACAGTGAATGACATTTTCCAGATTTTTTTTTGTGTCTTTTTTTGCCAGCTTCTTCCCATGATCCTCATCACCTCGCAGATCACACCCATCAAATCAAAGACCTCCTTATGGTCTGACAAAGGCATTGTACTCTGCTGATGCCATGGAGGTTCTTCTTTTTTGTCTTGTTTACAATGAACAAAATGTAGAGAAACTCTACACAGACCGGATGTTTCGGAATACGTGTTTTTTGTTCCACTGTTGTAAACAGTCAATATGAGTCAGCCACATACACTATGCTTATGCAATAATAGTAATAATCATCATCATTAGCTTTATTCATCATCATCATCATCATCATCATCATCATCATCATCATCATCATCATCATCGTGGTAATAAATATTATTTTTATACACAAAAGTTGGCAGCAAATACGGCATGGGGATGCACATGACGGCCGTACTCAGAACTCAAAAGCTGTACAGTAGAATGAGTTTGTATTTACAGTAAGAATGTGTGTCTGTCTGCATTTCTGACAATCCGGACGGTTGCACTAAAGGATGTTTTGTCTCGTGCACCTCATATCGACCAGCTAGCACCTTCAACTCTTGTTCTGACGCAGTTCTCACTATGTTCAGCTGGAGGCACCGTTACGCAAGCAAACCTCCATATTTATGGGGTTTTGTCGAGCAGCAAGTGCTACCAGTCAGGCTTGTGCTTTCCAAATGGCATGCCCTGATTTGTGAAAGGCTGTCTGAACATTTTACTCATCAATATTCTCTTTGTTGGCCCGTGAAAGTCAAGGTTTAAAAAGCCTTAGTGAAATCATGCCTAACCTTTTTTTTCCTCTCTTTTTTTTAATTCAGGTACAAATTCCATGAATATAAGATCAAATCATGCACCTTTCCAATGGCTTGGCTGCTTCTGAGTGTTTAAATCAAGAAAGAGACATCTGATAGTAGCATTCCATTGACCCCACAGGTTATACTGACACCCATTATGTACATTGACACGTATTAATGAGAAGTGCTGACCATCTGAATCACAGGTTTACAGCCGCATGGACAGTCACTGCAAGCCAAACACTGAGGAGCCCAGGTCAGCCAAAACGCACAAGAACTGAATGAGGGCTTACGAACAGCCAGACAAAGCCAAGCAAACCCATGCTTCAAAGCAACATGATGATGCACATTCAAAACCAACAGTCTACACAGTTTACCCTTTGGCAACAAGTCCCCCGTGTGGGGTGTGAGGGGTGAGTATACATGCCACAAAAATAAAAACAATTCTAGTTCAATATTCAAATTCATACAGACAGGTTGCTAAGTAAAAACATTTTCATGACGTTGTTTTTTTTCTTCTTTTTACTGTTTTAGCTCATAATTTTGTTGTTTTCTTGTGAATATAATGATGATAATAAACTGTTTTCGGCTGAATCACTTCCAGGTTCAAAATGAGTCATTGCATAGAACATTTAAATTGATAATTGCTTTCATCCTCTTCTTTATCTGCGTGTATGTGTGTGTTTGTTTGTGTGCATGTGTATGTGTGTGTACGCGTGTCTTTGCACAAATAGAGGCAGTGGGCCCAGCTTGTTAGTGAGATCATCTCGTTGGTGAATTGGTAACCACATCGATCTGCAGGAGGTTAACAGGTCTGTTCGGTGGAGAACTCGATTAACCTTGGCTTTGAGGTGTAACTATAGGATGCAAAGACCGTAACGTGTACAGTATGTGTGTGTGTGTGTGCATATGTGTTTGCAAGAGACACAGAGAGAGAGAGTCTGTGTGATCGTACCTGTCTTGCATGCTCTAATGCATCTGCACAAAACATGCATGTCTGGACATGGTACTGTGGTTGTAAACCCTCTGACAAATTGTATTACGGCTATTTATCGACACAAGTGTTTGATAAGTTCCCTTCGCAAATTGAAACAATATTTATACCATTGTGCTATATACCATTTTCTGCATGCTATTGCTTTTAAAAACAAACAAGCAAATAATTTGATGCAAGAAAACAGATTCAAACAAATCAAAAGTGAAAAATATAAAGTTTTACCAAAAAAAAACACAGAACAGCAAAAAAAAGAAAAGAAAGAAAAGAAAGTCACTAGAAAGTGATTCCATAAATACACAAAGGACAAATTTACATTGTTAGATCTTTGATTTGTTTTATGTACATACAATATACAGTTGTGTAAAAAGAAATGCATGGTGATATGGACAATTTAAAACATATGAGGTATACAGGTAAAAAGATGTACCGAATAAGGCTCTTCCATTCAATAAATATCAGGCAAAAATGAAAAACAAAAAGACGAGACAAACAATAAAACGGATTAAGTCCCAGAAGTCTCCGGGGCTGACGATAACGATGGCTTTGCGGTGGCTAATAAAGAGCCGTGGCCACTCTTTCATTTGGTCCTCTCGTCTGTGTGAATCTCACACATTTGTGGGCACACTGGTAGTAAATCCCTTCCCATAAAACTAAAGCTAATGAATAGTGGCATCTCAAAGGTGGTGAAAAAAAATGGGCTTCTTTTTTTTTCTTCAGTTTTTCTAATATTTGTGCGTGCATTCTGGTGTCCACATTTACACCACGCATTCTGTAGACATCCAAAAAACGAAAAGAGGACAAAATAAAAACACATTCAAAGAAAGGGTAAAATTCCCTATACTGGAATGTACTGCAGAGACCAGAGAAAACCAAACATTCAAGGGTTGTAGTGGAGTCATAAGGTTGGTTGTCGTTGTCGTGATACACATTGTCCTCTTCAGATATGCGACATTCCTGTGGGTTAAGATTGGTATTTTTGGTGCAAGCAAAACCTATGGAAAATCTTCCTTCTTTTTATATATTTTTTCTATGAAAGGCTCTGAGGGGATGAACGTAGAATCAAACCTCCTCGCCAGGAGTCCTCAAACATGAGCTGTGTTCCATCGAAATCCCTGTAGAGGGCGCTGCAAGGCTTCGTATGATGAGTTGATTTAAAGAGGGGCATGTACGGCAGAGCAGAATATCTCCTATGATATCCATGTGCCTCTCTCATCAAGCCTTTTACTGTCGTATAGATCCCAGGAGACTTTTTTCTTGTAGAGGAGGGGGAAGCAAATTCACGTCCTCCTCCCCCCACTCTCCTCCGCTTCACTGCATCCTCATTATCGACCGTTGTTGTCCTCCTGTAATACAAACAGTGAAGAAGTGAATGTTGGCAGAATAAAATGAATTGTTAATGCATGATATCAAATTTACAAGTCACAATGCAAATACAAGATATAATGCTGCAACATAGACTAAACCAATATGGAGAAATATATTTTAAAATGAACTGGGGCTGTACTGCAGGGATTGTTACACAGCACACTAACACAGGCCAACGCCTTCATCTGCGTGCATGCTACGGCTCTTCCAACCGACTCCCCCTTACTCACAGCCTCCCTGCTATCGGCAGTAATCCACTAGGCTGAGCAGGATGTCCTGCTCAAAGAAGCATTGAGTCGGGTTTATGTCCACATTCCCCCCCTAGTATCCTCAGACTGGTCAGGACACAAAGAAGACTGAGGCGGCTACTGATATTTATCCAAGTGTCAAATTAGACACAACAGTAGAATAAAATTCCTTCATTCAAATGTGCCATTACTTCATCCTGTACAAAGCACAATGTGTGTGTATTGACAGAAGCTAAACAAAGTAAAATCTGCTTTATTTTCACTTCTGTAGTTCTGATCCCTTGAGCAGAATTAGTTGATTAGTTCATTCTTCCATGTAATGAGCGAGTCTTACCATGAGTCATGTTTCTGTGTGCCTGCATGTGCTCTTGTCCCTGTGTGTCTGTGCGTGAGCGACATTAAAGCCAAGCCTCAGTTAGCCATGTCAGGCTAATTATAGCCCAGTGTGCTTGGCCCAGATTATTACAAGTGTGTGGAGTCAAAGGGTAAAGTGTACAAGTGCTGACCTCCCATATTCTTGGCTTTGACCTCTCACCTCTTCAACACAGAGTTCAGGCTGCCTGTGGCCCGGCACAGCAATCAACCAATGACAGAAAAGGATGAAGAAAAAAACAAAACCAACAAATAACAAAGAGGAAACAGATGATATAATTTTCAGTTACTTACCACTGAAGCATCGAAAAGTCTCCACGGTAATCATTCTGGGACTGTAGTCATGCAAAGGCATCCATTTACTTCCAGGCCTCCTGCAGGCCTCCGCTCATGTCTTGTAACATCGTGCTGACGAAGCGATTGCCCTCATTTAATTCAACTCAATTGTTTGCTCATGTCTGGGGATTCAGTGCTGACAAGGCATCTGTTGTTTTCCAGCTCTGTTCAGTAATTTGGGGTAAGGGAAAGGTACAGAGGATTAGTCCAAATATATCGTCACAGCATTAAAAGAGTCATCGCTTCACTTGAGTCTTCTCTTTATGCAAACATGGCCTTTGCTAATCGATGTTAATATCCAGCTGATATAACATTAAATCAATTAATCAAAGTGTGACAGCATTCTATGTCAACAGCTTGGAGTCTTGGAGTTCATGAAATAATGAGGCAACATGGCGAGTATCATCAGCTATCAACAGCTCAACAAGTCACTGCATTGTATCATAGGGAATATGTGATGCAGAAGGGAATAAACACATTCTTTAAATAAAATTGTAAATATAAAAAAAAATTAAAGAGATACTTACTGATGCCCTAAGATCTCCCCTCCTTTATTTCCTGTTATGTGAAATGTTTTTAATGCAGTCATAGGTTTTTCATGAACAAATGTACCAATCTATCTAATTTCAAATCGGCATACCCTGAAAAAAGCACAGATGATTCAAAGATTATCAAGTGATGGGAAAAATTGTTTAACTTCTGATGATAAGCAGACTGCCAAGATTGAAAATCTTAATCAGATTGAATTGCTAAAGGCTTTAACTTTCATAAAAAAAAATGTTGAATTCACTTACCCTCCACTAATCACTTCACCACAATGAAGTGAACTTCTTTCCAAGTCCAGACAAAGCTGTGAGTGACAAAGATAGGCAATAAGAGACATTAGCAAACAACCTGATAACAAAAGTAAAACAATTTCAGTACCTTCATTTCATCTTCATATACAGATTCTACTTCGAAAACTAAGACATTAAACATTTGCTATGCTAAATCATAAACTGTAAGGAAAGTTCTTTAACAATTATTTATATATGAACATACCATCTCCAAGTTTTCCTGCCTGCTCTGCAGCACCTCCCTGCAGCATCTTGGTCAGAACATTGTCCCCCTCAGCAGGTGGCTGTCCTGGCGCAGCGATGCCTATACCTGCGGGTTTGCTACCAATCCCAACAGGCGCGGCCTTGGAGCCTGCAAACGAAATCAAAAATTAATCCACACATATGTCAACATTTTCCTGGGGTCATTGTATGGTGTATGGCAGAGCTAGTACTGGCACTTACCAATGCCCGTCAGAGGAGGTGTAGCTATTTTTGTAGGCTGAGGTGCTGTTGGAACTCCTGCTGTAGGTTTCATTCCAGTAGCTGCAGGTGCAGGTGCAGGTGCAGCATCCATCTTTGCCTGCAGGAAAATCAGCATACACAAAGATTTCTTAAATCTAACATCAAATTCTATACTTTTTTTATTTCAGTGTTATTCTTTATTTACCCTGCCTACTTTTAACTGTGTGCCGTATAGTGTATATACTGCTAACATTGACTCTAAGTAAACTAATAAGATTGTTCTTTGACTCTATAAACGCATTGAACTAACAATTGTGTCATCTGTTTAAGGTGGTTCAGTAAGGAACAGTAATGGGTTAGAAAATACCACTACACAAGATTTCCAAATATCACCTCATGGAAAACATAATGTTGTTATTGCTCTTATAGAAAACTTAAACTAGGCTTAATGTCACTCACTGCTGTGGTAGCTGGTGGCCCAGTTGCAGACCCGACTCCGGGCTGGCGTCCCTGAGGTAGGGTTTGGCCGGATTTAGGCTGCTGATGTGCTGGTCCAGCTCCTGCAGCAGTTGTGTTGGGTTGGCTGGTCGGAGCGGTCTGGTTGTGTTGCAGTGGTGGTTGTTGCTGTTGCTGTTGCTGTTGCTGTTGTTGTTGTTGTTGTTGTTGTTGTTGTTGTGGTTGTTGTTGTTGTGGTTGGTGTTGTGCACCCTGTTGCTGGGGTGGTTGGGTGCCATTAAGTGGTTCAGAGCCTGGATGTCTCCCAGTCTGACCCTGACTGCCTGACCGTTGCTGACCAGCATGGCCCGGAGGGGGCTGCTGCTGTGGTTTAAACCCTGCTCCGGAGGGATCCTGCCTCTTAGAAGTTGTGCGATCTCCTTGCGGTCTCTGGCTCCTTCCTCCAGTACCGTGGTGATGTCCAGCGGGTGTATCACGAGAGAAGTCACCTGAATTCCGGGGGCTTCCCTGGGCAGAACGGGAGTCTGGACCACTCCTCCTTTGTGCAGACGAAGAGCCTCTGCCGTCAGGGCGAACAGAAGGATCTTTGGGGTGTGTCCTAGAAGAGCGGGAGGACCTTGGGTCCTCCGCGGAGTGTCGAGAAGTGTTATGTCTGCCAGAGCTGCTGCCGTGGTGACGGTGGTCGCGTGACGACGTGGAGGTGGAGTGGCGCTGTTGACTGTAGTCATCCTGAGGACAGTATTCCTCTGGAGGCTCATCATAATCATGGTAGGTATGTTTACTACGCCTACCTGTGGATGAGTGACTTCCACCTCCGTGATGTCTTGAGCGATCAGAACGGGCCTCCCGTGGCTTCTCAAACCAGTCAGTTTCTTCTTGGCCTAGGTGATAGGCTTTTTAAAACCAAAACAAACATTATCAGTCAACTGTTTCACATGTTGCGAGGAGAAGCATGCAGAGCGAAGCCATGCAAAATATCTTGGAATACATGCTCCACATTCCAGAGCCATGCACATATTTGAGGTATCCAGCAACGGAAAAAAAGAACATCACAACACTGAAAAATGTTTATGCAAAACATGAATGAAAAACAGGCATATTTGGCTCCATGTATGAAACGAAACAGTCCATAAAAAAAGTAGCACAAAAAATAATGGCGCTCTTCTCAAACATCCACACTCAGCATGCAGACTCTTAATGGATAGAAAAAAAATAATTCAATACAAGTTATTCAGCACCAGTTACCTTCACTGTCAGAAACAGCACAGTGCATGTCATCTACAAGGTAAGGGTCATCTGGTTTATAGACATGACTCCTGGGCAGGTCCTTCTTGTGGTGGTCCTGAACGTCTGGCAATGAATGGCTGGAGCCATACTGATTCCTCACATCGTGAGCCTCTGGTGTGTCAGCGGTTCTTCCCATGCCTACAGGCTTCCCAACAGGACTGAGAGGGCTCTCCTCTTCTGAATTTTGGTTGCGCATCGGAGGCCTTCCACTGCGACTGCCTCTCTGAGACCGCTCCATGGCATCTCTTTCGTAAGATTTACTCCTGTGGCCTGTGGCATCTCTGGAGGAAATCTTGTCCATGCCATATCCAGTAGACCTGGACCTTCCAGAGCTATACATGCGGTCCTCTTCCTCAAGACCCTCACGACTGGTGCCATAATATTTCTGCTGGTCATACGTGTTTTTCTTCATCCCATAGGTCATATCGTCCTGAAGCTTCTTGGATCTGGATACAACCGTACAACTGCCTCCTGTTGATGTTGTCATTGTGTAAGAGGCAAGGTCAGACTCAACATCCCGTGCTTCCTCAATTGGGGAAAATTTAGAGATCTTCTGCTCCATGCCCTGCTTTCTGTGCTTACTGCGTTTAGAGGAGACTACAGCTGGGGCAAGATTCTTGGGTGTAAGTTTGTGGCTACTGGGGGTGCTCCGTGATGGCTGCTTATAATCATCATAGTAATATGAAGAGCCTCCACTCACTGTGGTGGTGGTACGACTGTCTACAGTGCTTGGATAACCTGTTGATCCTGTAGGTCTGCCATAAACATCCACAGGCCCATCTTCAGGCCTACCATAGGAACTCCCACGGGCAGGGCCATTCTCAGTGCGATATCGGCCTCCAACAGGATGACCTAAAGCATCAGTGGGTTGGTTAGTGTTCTCTTTTGTCAACTCACTGATGTCGTCAATCATGACATAGTTCCTTGGAATATTCTGCTCCAGGTTTGAGGTGTAGAGACCATCTGAAGCATAAGCAGAGGTGGGACTCTCTACAGAGTGAGTCAAGCCAGGCTCAGGGGGGCGGTACTGTCCATAGGCATTGTTGTAGACTGCATTGGCAAAGTTGCTGTCTGGAGCTGATGTTGCCACTGACACTGCTGGGTTGCTAATGACCTCATAGTTGGTTGGGAGTTTTTGCTCAAGGTCTGCCAAAGATGTTTGCCTTGGTCTTTGATGTACTGTAAGGATCTCTGCCTGGGGCTGGTAGGGAAGGCCAGGTTGGTAAGAGCTATGGCTGGGGTAGGGAAGACCCTGGCCTGGCATCGGTTGACCAGGCTGATGGAAGACCTGGTGACCATGCTGCTGCATGCCAAGGTCTGCCTGGTAGGAGGTCTGGGCATACATGCGGGAGGGATATGTTCCCTGATTCTGGTAGCCAGGGCCTGGAGGGGGGTGGGGCTGGAAGGTTCCTGGCTGAGGTGCAGAGGATGAAGGGTACTGAGGAGGTTGAAAGCCTATCTGTTGGTAAGCTGCACTTGGCTGCTGTGTTGATGGTTGACTTTGTGGGTATGAATAAGACATATAAGAGGAGGTTGAGGGATACTGAGGGGCTGCATTGAGGTCATTAGGAAACTGACTCAGTGGTGCAGTGTTGGGCCTTGTCAGCAATCCATTAGCATCAAAGGTTGCTGTTGCTGCTGCCATCCTGAGATTATTGAGCTCACTATCTGACATGTAGTCACGAGCATCACCCATACATCTCAGGTAAGCTATGTCTCTCCTCTCTCTCTCCTTCACCATAGTCTCCTTACGTTGGGTGATGCCTAGCTCCAAGTAACGCAGCTTGGCATCAATCTCTTTCTCTTCTTCCTCCAGTTCGGCCTGTTGCTTTCGCAGCTTTGATGATTCTTGTTCCACAGCTTTCAGTTCACTCAGCAAGCCGGCCTTGGTGACTCCCTGAGAGGGTCTGGGTAGGACCCTCTGGGGCATGCCAGGAGAGCTGTACATTTGTGCTGGAGTAACGATGGGGAGCGGAGATTCCTCTGGAGGGGGGCTGGGGAGAGTCCTCTTTATTTTCCTCATCAGAGAGTTCTGCTGCTGCTGCAGGGAGACCATCTGCTATAAGAAATAGATATACATTAGTAAACACAGAGCTATAAACAGAATGGGTTTATGTAAATTAGACTCATTACTGTATAGTGGGAACTCTCGCAGGGTCTGCAAATTTTGGTATCCTGAGACCTACGTAAACAGCTATGCAGCCTGATATGCTGTCAAACTACTTATTGCTAGTTGACCTATGTACTATGGGAGCATTAGCTCCATCACTAGTTAAATTAACAGTTATTACATTTTTATTTATTGTTTCAAATAAAATATGTTTAAATTACACTAAAGGAACATTTTTGAATTTATGCCTGATAAACAATGGTATGGGAAATGTTTCAAATGGAAGTCGCAGTCGTGTAGTCAACATCAATAATCTCTATTAAAACAATAATACTGCAAGGGAAAACATTAAGGGGTAGAATTCACTTTACATAATGTGACTTCAGTTAATTAAATATTAGTCAAATATGTCTCTACTAGTATCAATAAGTTTGTTTTACCTGGCAACATTTGCTGAATGTAGGATTCATAAATGTCAGAATAATTAAAAATTGAAATAAAACAAAGAAATATAAAGAGTTTAATGAAACAATTGTGTTTTGAGTCTTTTGATTCCGTTCAAATTTATTTTCAGACATTTATTCATTTTCCAGTGTTCCTCTGATCAAAAACACACAGTATCTGTCTTCTTGATTAATGCTAAGAAATCTTGACATGCCATGCGGGTAAGAACAGTCAAATATTACAAACTACAACACATCTATTCTAGTCTGCTACTTACAAAAGAGTTGTGTTGAGTAGATCCATTGAGATTGTATCCACAAGAGAACCATGTAATAAGTGCTACCACTAGAGATTTGAGGTGCAAATGTGGAAAAATCGGAAACCCGATTTCTATGTTTCCTGCTCAAGACTAATTTTGGTCTGAGTGCAGAACAATGATAATTTATTTTGACCAGCTGCTAACAATCAGTAAGAGAGCAAAGCACCATCAGGGTTGCTCCACATTGCATCTCCCCCTGGCAACTCTTTAGGCTTGGCCAAATATAGAAGACAGTGAGAGAGAGAGAGGGACTGAAAGAATGGAAAGGTAGAAGATTAGGGAGGCGATACAGGAGAAGAGGATGATGGAAAAATCTTTTCTGGCAAGAACAGCTGCTCTCATGAGAGCATGCTGTCACTTTGTTGATGCCAGATCCTGTCCACATGAAGCATCCTGCATGTACATATATTTGTTTTATCATTTGTTCTGCCATCAAACATATTACTTCTACATTACTATTTATTGTTAATTATCAGCAAATACATATATACTGTAAAAAAGGGGAAATGTCTCCATGGGAGCCCGATGACATTATCCCAGATTTAAGGATGCAATATGCACTGTATATATTTTTTTGAAGGAACGACTATATATATTTCTCGGGTGGTTGCATTTCTAAAACAAAGATATTTCTTTTGAATATATTGTTGGTAAGCATTCATACAAGAGGTATATTTTCCCAATGAAAAAGTTATGGTCTCATACCTGACTGTTGGATACAGCTTGCTGATGATATGGTGAAAACCTGTTCTTGGCAGGATCCTCTGATGTTGGGCTGAGAGGCTTTGGATCTGACATGGAGCGCTGCACACTTTTTATGGGTCTTGGTAGAGTCTGGTGGCGTTGAGGTGATTCAGTAGTGAAGGCCTTCTGCTGGGGTGTTACATGGGCCTTGTTGAGTTTCTCCTGGGAGGCAAACGTTGTCTCTAACATACGATGAGGAGACAAAGGAGACACAGGCGAGTATAGCACCTGGGGAGATTTTGGGGGGTGGCGAGATGGAGACTCATTTGGTTGCTGCTGATAGCCAATTTCCAGGGGGTCTGGTTTCCTCCTCTCAAACTTAGCAACTCCTTGGAGTCTAGGAGAGGTTGGATCTGATGTGTTTGCACCTACGATATGCAGACTGGTGGAGTATGGACTGATTGTTGTAGGGACACTCAGTTGAGGGGTGACCACACCCTGAGAATGAGACTCTGGTTCTGTCTGGCAGGCCAGACTCTCTCCTTTGTGGGTTCTTTCAGGGGCGGCTATATAATGTAACAGGTCAACCTTTGAGGTCTCTGCCATTGTTATGTGAATTGCAGGTGAAATTCTGCCTAGCTGGTCTGACTCTGTCTGGCATGAGGAATCATTTGTGGTCTGGATAGCTATACTTGCAGAAGCCACTTTAGATAACCCTTCTGATTTAGTCTCACCACTGGATTCAGAGTGTTTGGATACACGTGATCGCCTGCGCCTCACTGGTTGCTGCTCCCATTCTCCCTGGTCCTCCTCATCAGTCTGCACACTACAGTCCGCAATACGCCTTGTTCTCCTCCGCCTGTTCATGAATTTGTCCTCCCCATCTTCATCATCTGTTTGCACACAGCTGTCTGTAATCCTCTTCACTGAGTCCTCCTCTGCACCATCCCTCAGCCGAGGCATTGAATTCTGCTTTTTCATAATCTTGGAATCAGCCTGTTTGTCGCTGCTCCTCAAAGACATTTCAGAGGCTGAACTATGAATAGGGCGTGCGGCCATCACGGCTTGGACGACATGTCCATCCTGCCAAAATTGAACACTCTGTCCTTCTTGTTGAATAACTCTTCCACTCTGATCACATATAATGAAGCCTTGAGGGGCTCCTCCTCCAACAACTACCCCTTGAATAGCACACTGGGCAGATGTAGCTACTGCTGCTGATGCTGCCGCTGCCGCTGCCTCTACTGCTGCAGCAGCAGCTGCTGTCTCCACTGCTGCCGTCTTTTGCCTTTTCTGCTCCTCCAGTTGCTGCTGGAGCTGCTGCTGAAGGGACTGGATTTGTTCAAGTTGCATTCTTTGTTGTGCTAGTTGTTCTCTTTGCATAATAAGTTGCGTCTCCCGCTCTGCTTGTTGTTGGTGTAGTACTTGCTGTTTGATTGTCTGCAGTTCTTGAATCTCACGCTGAACAATTAATTGTTCTTTTTCTCTGTGGCGCTGGAGCTCCATGCGATCTCTCTCAAGCTCCTCGTGTAGGCGCAGCTGCCGTACATTTTCCAGTTCCACTCTCTCTCGCTCTAGCTGCAGCACATGCTCTTGTTGCTGACTAAGCTTCTCATCTTCTTTACTTTTCTGTGCATCTATGGGAGGAGAAAGTTTTGGAGTCTGTGTAAGGGCAGTACCTTGGGGTGTCACTTGTTGGCCCTGAGGCAGAACTAATGGCGGCTGTTGACTGATGGCTTGAATTTGAGGTTGGGTTTGAGTCAAAGATAAAGGTTCAGTTTGAGCAGGTAACTGCTGTGGCTGCATTTTAGCCTGAACTGGCTGGACAGATGGATGTTGGCCTTGAGCATGAGAAAGAGCTGCAGCACATTTATTGTGGTCTATCTGCTGATTAGCTATGGTTTGCAAACCATGTGCTGGTAGACTGTGTGCTCCTAAGTGGGCTGCTGGTTGGCTTGGTGGCATCGGGGCAGCAGTTTGTGGGGCAACTGTTGTTAAAGGCTTTCCAAGGTACATAGGACTTTCCTGGTGTGAGCTGCCTGCAGCAGTCACACTTCCTGATGGTGAAACTGAAGTTGAATACTGGCTCGGAGTAGGGTAAGAATATGGTCCCTGTGTGGACAGAGGCATTCTAGGAGCCACTTGAGGCAGCCTGGTAAGACTAGCCAATGGTACAGCTGTAACACCTGTAGGGTATGGTCTATAAATTCCTCTAGGCGTGGGTGGCAGAACAGAGGAAGGCTGTGTGGTAATTGGCAAGGTAGAGGCGATAGGAGTGTTTATTGTGGAATATATCATACCATCACCTCCCCTCATAGCAGCAGGGTACAAGGCGCGGATACTTGCTTGTCTAGCATTTATTAAGTTTGTTAGGGTTTGGCCATTTGCCATTGGTCTTCCATCTGGGCCATACAGTAGGTTTGCTCTTATTGACGCTAAGCTTTGCTGAAGATTAAGCCTAGCTAAAGGTCCACCCCTTCCAGCCCCATATGCTAGCACTTCAGGGTTACTTCCATACCTGCTGCTGAAGTGGTCCTGTGAGTTTAGAGCTGCACACATGCGACTAATTTCCCTAGCAGTGGTTGCACTGTAATTAGCCAGATTGGAGTCCTGCGGTCCTGATAGGTCACGTGAAGTGTAGGCATAATCCGAATTAATATTTGACATGGAGCCGTATCGGCGAAGGGGTAATGAAGGGGCAGTAAAATCCTCTTGATGACGCAAGTCTGTGTAAGAACCATATTGAGCTCCAATGCCAATATATCCATCATAAGCCTGATTCATGCTACTTAGATCTACTGCAAGACCTCCCTGGACATTGCTTGTATAGTGACCAGCATCAGGCATGGAAGGGAGATTATTGTCAGACATGGAGGGTTGTATTCTTCCAAAGGGGACCAAAGGTGGTTGATATGGTTTATTATCCTCTGTCACTCCTTGTGTAGCTTGAGGTGGCTGGTGTTTTTGTTGGCTGTAGTGTGGTGGAGGGTGAGGCTGGGCTGCTTGAGAGGTTTCAGTGGTGGGGGTTTTATTGGAGGATACCGTTGTTGGCCTCTGAGAGAATGACCCTGAACAGGATCCAGCAAAGGGCAATTTGTAAACAACATCACAGCAAGCCACTTGGTTTTCTGGTTTAATCTGGCCCGTGAGATCCAAGACCTGAGGAGGGGGAGGAGGTTCCTCTTGTTTTACCAGCTGAGTCACTGTACTTCCCTGTGATATGTTACTCTCATCAATTTGCACCATCATAACATGGGGTTTGCCTGTGGACAAGTTCATTACTGTAGGCTTATTTTTTAGCTCTAAGGCAACTCCAGCATACATTTCATGGGGAGTATTAGAAGGAGTAGTCCCAGACACTGAAGGGGGAGCTGGGGGGGATACTCTAGGTATGGCACTCGTAGTCACTACAGACTGGTTATTGATTGTCTGGCTCACTACAAGGTCTTTTTTCATTAACAGTGGCTGGACCTGATTAGCTAAATTGTAACGAGCAAAGGAAGATTGTTGATGGTGCTGCTGGAGCTGCTGCTCAAGAAGTTGTTGCTGCTGCAGGAGCTTCTGCTGCTGTAACTGCAATTGATGCTGTTGTATGCCTAGGTTCTCCAGGCAGGCATCAATTTTGGGAATAGATGGGTCAGTAATCTGAGGCTTATTCTGGGTTAAACAAACAGCCGATCCAACCCCTTGCCCCAGATCCATTCGATTTTGCAAAGGATCTCCATACACAACTGGATGCTTGGATGGGGACATGAACATAGAACCTGTAACTGTGACACTTACTGTGGTAGGTGTAGATACAGAGACATGCGGTTGCTCTTGGGCATTTAGGTTCATAATAAGAGGCTGCACTGCTGTGTGTCGACTAGATGGCTGCTCTGCTCCTAAAGAGTATCTTCTTGTGTCAGTGGCAAGGGATGTCAGGTCCATCCCCTGGTCTGTCATTATAATTGGGGCAGGCCTCACTTGGGCTCTCAAATCCACTACATGACCGCTTGGATGTGTTTGGCCCTGACCCATAAACTTTGAAGTTCCTTGAATGTTACATAGAGATATATTTTCCATAGATCCACGACCATGTGCACTTGCGTTCACTGTGCTAATGCCAACATTTACTTTTTCAAAACTTTGAACCATCTGTGAAGAATGTCTAGGAGACTGCTGCAATGGGTACATTTGTGGTGATGTTGGAGAACTTGTTGAAGAAGGCTGGGAGCTATACAATGTTTTACAACTGACCTGTGTTGGTGATGACAAAGGGGAAGTGGAAGAATTTACAGTTAGTGGCTTTGCTTGACTAGTTGTTTCAGAGCCTAGGGTTATTACCATCACTGGTGAATCTTGAGAGGACCGCTGTCGTGCAAGACGGGGGGAAACTGCTCTTTGAGGTACCTGAGCTCCTTGGGAGGCTGTAGCTGATGTAGGACCACCAGGCAAGGTAGGCAGCTGCCTACCACTACCACCAGTGGGTCGCACAGATGGCATATGTGTTGGACTTTGTGCTGGAGAAGTGGCGGGGGAAACTGGGGGACTAGGACCTTTGAAAAGGGAAAAGACTTTGGAGGTTAGGGAGGATGTGCCAGAGTCAGCTGATGCCTGTGTTGGCCTCTGAGTGCCCGCTCTACTGCTGGCAGGCACTGAGCTACCAGTTTGTCGAGTTGGGGCAGTCTGACTGACTTGGGCTTTGGTTGTGGCAACTCCAACAACACCTTCAATTTTGGCACTCTGTGTCATCATCCTATTTTGTGTTTCTTTCGAAAGATGCTGTGCTGCATGAATTCCTGGGATTCTTGGATCACATCCTGATGTCGAAAAGGACATTGGTGCAGTTACTTGTGTTGGACTTGAGCCAGGGGTTAGGACAGCTCCTGCTTCAAGGTTATGTTTACCATCAGGCTGAGAGGCACCTTTCTGCTGATTAACTGTTTGTCCTTGCCTCTGCATAAGCTGGGCTTTCTTCATCATCTCCTCATAAACCTCTTCTGCACTTTTTAGTGTTTTATCAGATGGTGAGATTGCTGATGTCTTTTCTGTTGGAGAGTAGAGTGAAGTGAAGGTTGGGAGGTTATATTCATTTCCTGTTTTGTAAAGCTTTCCACCAATCATTTCAAAGCCCTCTGCCTCAGAGTCCATAGATGGTGAGTATTCAGAACAAGATGATCTGTGAAGCTCCTCCATCTCTGCAGCCTGTCTCAGTTCTTCTGTTGGCGATGCATCCTCAATGGGTGAAAGATTACTGGGGGGAGTTTTGGATCTTTCCCTGCGTCTCTGTGCCCGTAGCTCCTCTTTATCCCTTTTTGTTTTTCGAGCAGTACTTCTGATCCTCTGTTGCTCTAGATCTCTCATCTGCTCCTGTTCTCTAAGTAGTTCTTCCTCTTCTCGTAGCTCATCCTCCTCAGATGAGTCCTCTATTGTGGGAAGCAGTGGCCCTTGAGAACGATGTCGATTTTTTCTCTGTTGCTTTGCCTCTTCTAGTCTTGCCCTGCGACTAGGGCTACTGTCACTGTCGTCCTCCATGGATGATACTGATGTGGGGGATGTACCAGAGGTGTAGCTTGGAGTGGTGGCAGGCAGAGTTGATGAATATTCCCCCTTGGACCGCTCCTCTGGAGAACCAGTCAGACTCTCCATCTCTAGCTCTGGTTCTCGTAGGTCATGTTCGGTACTGAGTTCCATGTCTCGGTTGGTGTTATTCAGCTCAATAGTCTTAAAGCGTCGAAGACCTCCGGCCATTACAACATCTTCCTCTTCATTGGCATTGTAAGTGCCCTCTGATCCCTTGGTGTCATCCTCAAAACTACTAGAATGGTGGGAGAGCCGTCGTCTCTCTTTGCTTCCATCCCCACTGGTCCGATGTCCCTTTTTAGTCTTCTGGTTTCCATATTCTTCCAACTCTTCTTCATCAGCACTCATCTCCATAATTTGCCTCCTCATGAACTCCTCATCTGTTATTTCTTTATGCGACTTCTTTTGTCTTACTGGCAATGGCGAGAGACCACTTTCACTGCTGTCCTCCACATAATCATGGCGAAGCTTACAACTGAGGTCATCCTCTGATTCATCCCTTGCTGCATCATCATCAGGATTGTAGTCCCTGCCCTGTCCAACTGACAGTGAATGTGGCCTGAGCTTATGATCTGAGGTGGTCTTTGACCCTAGCAGAGGCTTCATTGAGCTTTCTAGCTTGGTGATTTCTGAGGGGATGGAAGCACCTCTTTCACTCAGCTTCATTCCTTCTTCTCGGATCTGGCCTATAATTTCCCCTTGAGAGCTGGAGATTCCATCTGAAGAGTATCCAGTGTCACTTAAACTCTGCGTACTTGATTTGTTGGAATCCTAAAGAAGAAGAGAAAGAGAGATGTAGATTAAAAAAGCATTGAGTTTTTTATCACAAATCACCTCATGGCAAGGTCTAACACATGCCTGCATGTAACTACACACACATCATTAGTGATATATTTACGAGCATTTTCAGATAATAGTGGAGTGAAATGTATGTAATGGGCCTAACACAGATGAAATATTCTCTAATACTAACATATTAGATCATAATTATATTGCAGAGAACATACAATTATTGAAAATACACATTTAGTAACACTGTAGGCTAAAATCAACCCAAATATGTACGTTGTATTGTACTTTGGTTTCAGAAATAAAGCAAATTAGATTGCAGATACCACAGCAACATTTTCGTTCAAGTTCATTTGTCATCCTGAAAAGAAAGCTCAATAAATCTCAAACCTTAAGTTATATATAAACAACATTCACAGCAGGATAATTAGTGTGAATCCTAATTGAAGAATTATTACGGCCTGTTTTAAGAATATAAACTAAAAATGTATTATATTGATTTGGGTTGAGTTTGCCTTTAAATGTTTTGTACACACAGATGAGTAAATACAAACTGACACACAGTGAATAAAACAGACAGCTGAAGATACAAACAACTACAGACATATCTCATTTGGTTACATGCTTGATTGCCATTTCTGATGCATTCTCCATTGCATTCTTCGAACCATTGAAGAATAACGAACATGCTTAGAATGCTTAAAATATTATCACAACGTGTCACATTTAAAAAAAAACTTGCATTTGATACAGTTAAAATAAAAGTGTACAAGGTTGAAGACAATGATGATGGTGAAGACAATTACCCTGAAAGGAAGTCATTTCAGTAAAGGCACGTTTATGTTATGATGAAGTACTTATATGTAATAACTGCTATTACATTATAATGAGTACAAGCTGATGATAAATACTACTATCCAAGTTTGGTATTGCTGAGGGTAAACAATAAGATAAAAATGTTGATGGTATAATCATTTGGTGATTATGAAAAGGTAAAATAGGAAGAACAATATTGCTAATAATAACACTGAATGAAACATGATAACTTAAAAAATCATAATCAAGAAAGAATAAAACGACAAAGATCACAACATGGTAAAAATAATAAGGCTTTTAGGATGATATTGGTGGTGGCTATGTTTTAGATGATGATACTGTCAATGAGGAGGATACGGTTGATAATGGTGATAATGATGGTTTACAAAAAAAAAGGCGAATCAAGAGTAACAGGTGAAGGCGAATATGTTGCAGGTAGCTCACTTCATGGTGTCTTGACTTCTGTTCATCTTCAGCCATCTTCATGTCCTTAGCTGATGGGGCCGTCTCTGACAATGCCTTCTTCTGTGAGGGCTTGACGTCTTCTTTGACAGATTTAGATGCAACTTTAGTCTTCTCCTGGCTCTGCAGCTGTTTGCGAGCCTGGTTGTTACCTGTGGGTTTAGACTGAGTGGGTGCTGTTTTGGAAAGGGATGGAGAAGCCTTAGCGTTGTTGGGTGTGGCTCTACCAGGGGTGGATGAGACCTTGGCACCAACAGGATGAGAAGGGCCCTTTGACTGAGCTGAGGGCTGAGCAGGTCCCTTTGTATGGGTTGGCCCTTTGGCCTGGTTCGGGCCCTTTACTTGGTTTGCAGACTGAACAGGCCCTTTGCTTTGAGCATGTGACTGACTAGGACCTTTCATTTGAGGACCCTTACTCTGAGCTGTGGGTTGTGTTGTGCCCTTAGTTTGGGAAGCTGACTGAGCTGAACCTTTGTTTTGAAGAACAGGTTGGGCAGAACCCTTGGTTTGAGGGGTAGCTTGGATAAGCCCCTTTGTTTGTGGGGCAGGCCCTGCCTGTTTCACAGGAGAGAGGGGGCCACTTACTTGGGGACCCGGTGGTTTCTGCAGTTGTTGCTTAGGCCCTGAGAGTTGATTGGGCCCTTTCTGCTGAGAGGGTTGTTGATTAGCTGTTGCAGGTGGTCGGGGGGATCCAACGGGTTGTGCAGCAGGAGCTGGGATATCTCCCAAGCTTCCTGACAAGGCCCTCTGCGTCTGGCAGTTCAAGCACAGCCATTCTTTCTTCTGCAAAACAATCACAGGGAGAGCATATATCAGCAATTCTGAAATGAAGTAATCAGAATAATCCGACAAACTATCAGCAAAATAAATCTTTATTCCACCTGGTGCCAACAATACGAAAACAAAATGGTTCAACTGTTTAAACAGCAGCAGTCTGGTGAGGTACTTGTATGCTCAACATTTATGATTATTGATAGGTAAGGAAATATAAATGTTTCTGTGAATGTTAAATGAATAGGGCCAGAGAGTCGTTGCTTTATAAACAGTCATGGGGTGCCAAGGACTCTGTATGGTGAGTCAGAACAACTACATATTTGATGGCCTGTCCAAACAAGGGCTTTCATCTCTTCTAGAAGACTTAATCATTCGACAGCATTAAGCTCTCTTGAACAGAGTACGCAGTGGAAGAGTGTGGTGTGAATACAAATTGACAAATTGTTTGGAGGTAGTTATATATCCTGAAACTACAAAAAAAAGGTCTCGCACAAAAGCTGTTGAAAGCCCGGGCATTAACATAAGCAGATTCATTTTCAGGTCAATGCAGAAGATCAATGAAGCTGCTCAATGAAAAGAACCAGATATACTGTAATGGAGGTAAAGGAAAGCTGAAGACAGAGGTGGCTGCACCATGTTTGTAATGCAGCCCTCAAAATCTACGATAATTATCTGTGCCTTGGGCGTGAAGCCGGAGCTTTCGTGTGTCACTGACTCATACAACTATACAAATCATCTGATAAACACTTTTATTACTGATTACCATCTGGCCATTAATCACTGCTTTTATTGCTGTCACACTTCAAAAGAATAAATACAGAAGATGGAATTCAACAACATGCCCAGGAGTGGCTACTGAATAAAAACAATGCAGGTGTTCAGTGACTGTATCAGTGGGCGATTTAACTGCGGTTCAAATAGTCAAGATGCCAGAGAGGGCTGCAAATAAATATTATTATAAATTATTATTTATGATGGACATACGTCTTCATCATGTTGCAGCTTTTAAACGCATTGAGTAGTTTGTGAAGTTATCAGGCTTGTGTAACTTCTGTTAAATCTCTGACACACTGGTGTCCTAAAGAAGACTTATCTGCCTGGATGATATAAATAATTGAGAAAAAGACAACAGCGCAAGTAAGACAAAGAGCGGAAGGGACAGAGTGACAACGTGTCCTGATAGGACCCTGCGAGCTAAATGTTAGGAACCTTATTGTAGGGACCCCAGTGACCAACAGTTGGCAGATACACTTACGTCTCCAGATAAGATCTGAGTAGGACACAGTTTGTCTCTGTTTTCACTTTGTGCTAAACCTGTGTAGAGAAATGGATCAGGCCCTGAGTGAGTGAGAGAGTGAGGATTTGCCTCGAGTTCAGTCGTGTAGAAAACACGGGTCAGTGACCTCACTGAAAGAGCGATGAGGACCTACAGAATATTTCTACTATATGTCCAGTTACTGATTTCTGAAGTATTCAATAATAGAATAAAATAAGATCTATACACAATAGTCTGACAGCAGCTGAAGTGGATGGTGAGAAAAAAAGCTTCAGCAAATAATTGACAAGAAAAGGGATGAGAAGGAGGATGGAGAAAGAGAGAGGATGAAGATGGTGAAGATAATGGCCACAAGAAGTAATATGTACTAGATATGCTCCTTAATTTATTAATATGTGAATATGTTTCACAGGCTATTGATAGGAGTTTGCTATTGCATATCTGTCTCATTGACAAACAAAACAGAGAATCACAAATACGTCATATTCATTCCTAAAGTGTAACCACTGCAGAAAGCCTACGTTGTATGTAGATTGCAAAAACTTCATATAACAGGTATGAAAACCAACTCAGTCACACAGACTTGACATATTATGACCTTATTAATTTTTCATGTTGGCCAACAGTAACCAAAGTCCACACCCAGCAGACAGAGAGCAACCTTATCACCACACTGGAGTTGTGTTTCTGGCCACCCGACAAATTTCAGCCCCATAATCACTGGATTGTAGCCGTGGTATGGTCATCAACAAATAAAGAAGGAACTGTCAGGTTATTTAGTGTGTTCGATGATTCTTCAGCAGCCAGCTAACCTCGTCTGCTGTTTGGTGCTGAGCAGGTACAATGTTCAGACAGAAGGTTTATTTAAGACAGCTTTACCAAAAAACTGCTGACTGCTGCTCACTAAAAGTGTTGAAGACCAGTTTTTTTGGAAACGTCGCCATGGATATATATTTTCCTTTAAAGTTGCACATGGCATCAGCTGAAAAAAGCCTGGCTAAATCTCACCTAGAGCATGCTACACCACAGAGCAGTGCCACTGACGGCTACAACACAACATGCAAAGAACCTTATGATACCTCAATTAGAGCCATTATGCAACAAGAGTGTTGAATTATGCAACACGCCGCTCTGTTAGAGATGATGCAACCTGATTCATGAATACTGTGAAAATATGCTATTGGCCATGAATAATGCGGCAGCTACCTTAAGATTAGTGTTGGCAGCGACAGCATTTTTCAGCTTAAAAGCAGATAAAATAAGAGACTGACAAACACTTTGCCAGTTTAACGACCTTTCAAGGACGTTAAAATCTCACAGCGGCTGTTAGAACTGTGCTATAACTTCACCCACTCAGTTTGACAGAGTGACATTCCTAAATACAACAAGCTGCCAAAACCAAACATAAAATAAATCAGTGAAGACAGATATGGTTGCTACATTGGAAATTGATGCTGGCATTGATGCTACTTTTTCTGCTGAAGACACAAACACTTTCTACAAATCCTACAGGAATCAGTTGTCTCAACTGAGGCCACGGAAGGTGCACGGAGCCATTGGCACAGCAAACAGACGGGCTCGCTTGGTTTTGATCTCTCTCAAGTGCTCTACTGACGGGCTATATATAAACAGGTGCAGGACTTTTTAGAAATGACCATCTGTGTTGGTTCTTTAAAAAATAAAAAAAGTCAATAATGACAATGGGTGAGACGGAAAACTACAGCAGCTTTGCAACAATATGAACACTGAAAGGCACTGCACATATATGATCACATTACCACCCCTTCTAAAAACTTGACTTGTACCTTCTTTAAAGCCACATACAAGACAACTTTAGAAGGTTTTCAGGATAGGCAATACATGTAGAATCTAATTAGATATTTAGGTTAGATACTAATGTAGAAATTAAGATATATTTAGGTATTTTTCATCCATAGAGCAGCTTTCTTCCTGACCTGTTGGCACTGCCAAAATCCCCTCTATGCTCCTGAATCAGCATAACATCACTGCGTGGGTGAAAGGGAGAGAGGAGCAAGGCCAAACCGGAGCTGGGAGTAGCAAATTATTCATGTAGAGTGCTTTAGCATGTACAGCAGTGAGCAGAAAGGGCTGTGCTTCCCACATCTACCCACACTGTGTGGAGAAAACCAGGTCCGTGTAGAGGACTCGAGTCTCCGAGAGAGACCTTAAACACACCTGAACACTGCACACTGAATACTTCAACCGCTCAATACATCAGAATTGATCAGCAGGCATAACTAGAAAAAAAAAGTTTGAATTCTATAACTTAAAATTGACCTGAACCTCTCACGTTCTGTGCTTTAGGGAATTTAGATGTGTTTGTGTGTGTGTGTGTGTGTGTGCGTGTCACATGGCAGCAGCAGGCTCAGTTTGTTACTGAGATCATGTCGTTAGTGAATTGGTAACCTCATTAAATGGCAGGAGGTTAACTTGTCTGCTCGGTGGAGAGTGTACTTAACCTTGGCTTCGAACTGCAACTCAGCGGCCGCTGACAAGAGTACACACTGTCTGTAATCTGTCAATCGTATTTGAATCATTTAGTGTCCGTTCTTATTCACTGCAACATTTAATGAGTCGAACCAAGTGTTCAGCATCTCGTTTGACAAAAAATGTGACAGAACATACGTTTTTTTGATGGAAAGCCTCCTTCTATTAGTCTTTCCTGCAGTACAGCTAGGGCATCAATGGGTCTATTGCATATCCAATCAAAATGTCAATATGCCAAATTTAACAGGAAAATGTTTGACTTGAGCGTCAGTAAATTGCTTCAGCTACTGGCCTGTCTGCCGGCCTGACCTCATTCAATCTATCTGTTCTGTGCCGGAAGATAACTGTAATTCTGTGGTGGCCCCGAGAGCTCAATGCACTGCACAATGCAACTAACATGCACACTTTAATGATTAAAAAACAAAAATATGTACATATCTGTTAATTGTAATGATGGAATGTTATTAATAATAATGTGACTGGTAAAGATGTCTATGGGGTGTATTATTGTAGCAGATGTGTACATGAATCTGTAAAAGTTTTCTTTGACATTTTTGAATCTAAGGACAAGGACGAGCACAGACTGAGATTCTGTTTTAAAATTCTTCACACACATTTTGGAAATTTGAATCCATGTGGTTTCTCTGTTTGTACGTGCTTTCTTCAGCAGCAGCGCTTTCAGCTCATGGGAAATCCAAAACCTTGAAACACAGTCTATAGGATGTGGAGCATTGTAGAGGTTTTCAAACTGTCTTTTCCACAGCTGTAGATACTGTATCTGCAGTAAGTTGATCTCTAATTAAGGCTCAATAATGGTGAGGACAAGGTTTGAATTGTGAGGTCAAAACAAAAGTGTTTTCTGTTGCATTTGATGGAGTGACAAATGGGAGGTCTGTTTTTGGGGGGGTTTCTACATGCAGTTTGCTACAGTGCCAACAGTCCATCTGCCATAAGAGACAACAGTGGATAGTGTGAACAGCAGCAGTGTAGTGTAGCTCCGTCCAGTCAGCTGACAGACGGAAAAGCTGCCCTTTCACTGTGGAAATAATGAGAGATTGAACACTGCAGGTTACCACAAGGAAAAGGTCAGAGAGATTGATCCCTTTCTCAAAGATTGATCGCATTCTCAGAGGAGCTTGCTGAGACATTACAGCCCTGATTACTCACACAATGTGTGTCTGTGTGCGTGTGAGAGAGAGACAGTGCATGTACTGTACTGTATGCAAGTGTGTGCAACCTTGAGTGCATAAGCGTCAGTCCAGTGTCTATTTGAGTGTGGTTGGATTCAGATTTAACAAATTATGTAATTAACCACACTAAGAAAAGTATGAAGAATACAGTTTGTTAATTATCGAGGCAGCAAACCCCTAATGACCCCACAGCTAAAAGCAGGTCTGTGAATGACAAATGAAAAGTGCTCGGGTAGAACATTTTTGTGGCTCATTTGATAAAGAAATGTTCCACCCTGAATTAAAATCCCACCTTGTTTACCATCTCTCTCAGATTGGAATGATCCCACAAAGGCCTATGACGCTCAAACGTAATGGAGCAAGACCACAAAGTACTCCACAGCAGGAGATAAACTTCAGGCTGTAAAAGGTGTTACTGGAGCTGTTAAAAACAACAGCCAGGAAGTACAAAAAGAAGTAGGGTTACTTCAGGCAAACTTTTCAGAATTTTCAAAATGAACTACAAACTACAATAGGATGTCTTTTAAAAAGAGTATTTCAAGCACCCGTCACTGCTCCGTAGTTTCCGTAGTTACCAAGATACTTCCAAATGTGCAAGATAAAAAAAAAGATAACACAATCATACAAACATTAGGGCTCCAACTAATAAGTTTCATTATTGATCAATGTGGTGTTTTTCTTCTAAATTATTCACATATTGAACAGTCTGAACCATCAGAGGTTATAAATCAAATTCTTTTGTTTTTTGTGACCAACAGTTATAACCACAAAATATTCAATCACAATAATATGAAACAAGCAGGAGAGGCTTGAGATGCTGAAATCTGCATTTATCACATTTTTGAAAGGAAAACGAAACACTGAATTGAAGGGGTTCCTATTCTTTTTCTGTTAATCTGCCAACTGTTTAGGTTAAATAAAAATAAACAATATTCAATTAATTTCATTATTTAAACCTTGGTACACTAAAGCACCAAACTTAAACCTGTAATGTACAAAATTGAGGAAAAGAAAAAGGACTGAGGGAAAGCTTTAATATTTCCTGCCCATGGAGGGAGCCAGAGAGTGCAGATATTCATGGAGTCCCGTGGGAGCACACACCCACACATCAACATGAATGCACACAAAAGAGGACACTGCACTTACAAAAGCAGATTCAAGCCTCCTGCTAAATATTACACTTGGTGTAGGCTACATATTCAACACCGACCATTGAAAACAATTTAGCTCTTATATTGTGCGCCAGTGGCAGTCACACCCCTCCGCCCCACTTTTCCTCAGGCATATTTACACACACATACATATATATATATACATAAATATATATATATACACAGATGGATATTTTGAAATGCTGACATATTGCTTGTCACCTACACAACCTCGGTATTCCTCTCTAACTGTCAGTCATGTCACAGTGAGGGTCTGTCCCCTGCATGGCTCCTCTGCCAGGAACCAGACCACAAACTGTGAGTAGGAAATGTCAGCTGTCATTAAAGGCAGTCAGTATACCTCACTCAGATACAGAACATTATTCTAGGTGTTCATTACCAGGGAAGAGAGGACACCCATTTCCCACGTTTCAGGTTCTCTTTAAGAAAACACAGGTTCTACAGATCTGACTGGTTGTAGTGGCAGGTGCGTAGGGGGAGCGGAAACACATATGAAGAAGAAGAGACACCCACACACTTCTTCACTGGCTTAGTAAAGAACCAGAGTAATGTGCAGGAGTATTTTCCTCTTCAGAAAGCGAAAGTTCAACATTTCAGTGGTAGAAGGCTAAAGTATCAGCGAAAGACTTGAAGGTAATACTTTTTCATGCCACAATGGAAAACATGATGGTAAGAGAAATTTTAAGCCGTCTAACAAAAGACAGATAATAACTTTCTGCAGGGAAACACAGATAGAGACAGTGTGTGATGGCTTTGGCTCAGGAGTTACAGCGGGTCGTCCACTAACCAAAAGGTTTTAGTTTCGATCCCAGTATCCCCCATTCTGCATGTCCAAATGTCCCTGGGCAAGATACTGAATCCCAAATTGTACCGGCAATGGCGGATACACGGTATAAATATGTTTGTTAATTGGCAACTGGCAAAACTGTACTGCAAAGCATTTTGAGTGGACATCAAGACAAAAAAAGCACATTGTAAATAAATACCGATCATTTACCATGTTCAATCACTCCCCCCCCTCCAAAGAACCTCCTCTTAATTCAACAATGGCTTTTCATATTTCTCCCCCATCAACACAACCTCAGTCAGCACATTTAATATAACTAATTCTAACCACACAGCTCTTATCAAGAAAGCAAAAAGAAGTCAAACAAAGAGGATAAGTTCCTAACAACAAAAGACAGAAGTGGTCGTAATAATCCTTCAAGTTCTTCGTGTTACAGAGATTAATGAGGCGTTCGACAGAGGTGGTCATAATCAATTTGTATCAAGTGAAGGTCAGGGAAGCAGAGGGTCAGTGTGAATTATTAACCACCTTGAGCACATAGGGGCGTGCTGCCAAGCAGGTGTGAATGGGGTGAGCTTAAGGTGAGTGGGGAAATATGTCACCTGGAACATGAGTAGATAGAAAGAAGAAGAGCTCGAGCCCCCGCTGCTTTCCCTCCTGGAGAGCAAGTGCCCTTCTTCTGGGGTGTTTTCATTAAATTTATAAATAAATAAATTGCCTCTTACGCCCTTATAAGTAAATGTTAAATAGAGTAGAAGTGCACATAGTGGTGCATACATTTTAATATTTTTTTAGAATTGAAAAAGTACTCATATGGTCATAGGCCTATAATGTATATATGTATATTTATATGCCTATTAAATTATTTGCAAAAATGTCCTTCTATGAATTTGGCCCTCTGCCACTACATTACTATATGTCACAAAAAGTGTGGTGCCCATACTATGAGGTCACACACTTTGAATAACAGCAAAGAAGCACAACAACATCTACGCACATGTAAAGTTTAAATACTGCGACACTAGTGAGGTTTACTATTAAGTCACTCGATACATCACCATACCAGGTCAATCCTGTTTTCAGTGAAGTGAAATAAAAAATAAAAATCCATCTGTTCAAGTCCTGTCCGGTGCCTTTATCAGTGGTATCCATTTCCATTGGGGACAGTCTGAATGAACAGTGGTTTAAGAGGCCGGGCAAAGCATGAGTGAGCACATGTCACAGTAGAGTGCCATGCTGTGCCAGGCTGCGCCACGCCACGCCCCACCACGGCTGTGACAGGTCAGTAAGAGTCAGCAGGTATATAGGTCAATCCCCTGGGTCTCCTTCGCTGGAGACACGTGGTCAGGACTGTGGATTAGAGAGGAAGTGAAGGATCATCCAGGCAGCAAGGGGGCCTCAACTACAGTCACAGCCTCTCCAGTACAGTGCTCACACAGTGCATTACAGGTGAATACACAAAATACTGTAGTACTGTAGTAGTGCAGGCAGTACTTGCACTGTACCGTTGTGACTCAACACTCCCTCCTCTACATCATGGTCACTGAACTTACTTATTTAAACTATGAATCTGCACCAAGATGTAACGTGTTCGTTCCTGACTGAAACTACATCACCTCCAAGAAGTTTTGTGGAAACCTGTAAAGTTGATATTCTGTAAGCTTACAATCAAATAAACAGATACACAGAGATGAATGCGTAATGTCTCTCCATGTTAAGGAAACACCAAAGAAGAGGTAATAAAACGTGCAATACAGAATATTCAAATTAAATATGAAGCCATCAATATATCGTTCGAATTTAAAGGTTTTTAAAAACAATATAAAGACTTGTCAAAAATGACTAATTCATTCATCAATAGATGATCTAAATAATCCATTTAAAAAACTGTAGTCAAAAAATAAATAATTGAACTTCCAAATCGTAATTACGGACACAGATTTTAATCATGCATTTGAAAAGGCAATTTCCTTTCCAATGTGCATTTCAGTTTCCTGCTTTACCTTTTCCCATTAGCCATATGATTTGCTGAGTCATTTTGATTCACCCTTCAGCTACACCCCATTTAGCCTTTCTCTGGCACGTTGGACCTTGTTCTGGTGAGCTCACACAGTGCGAGTCAGGTGGTCTGGTGTGTATGTATGTGTGTGTGTTTCAGCTGTTTCAATGGGAGCAACAGCTGCCTCTTTTTTTTTACCCAGCATACACTGGTGCTAACCAGACTGGTGAGACTGTCCTGCCCCATTTGGGGGCAATCGATGTTCAACTATGACACTGTATGAAACACAAAGAGGTTTTCTGTATTGATTCAGACATAGTTGGATTGTGAATGATATTTCTATTTGGGCAGATTTCCGTTATGAGAAAGACCCAGGGTGCCTTTAAAGCACAGTGTTTGTTATTGTCCAACAGTTTAATGTTTCAGGAGCCATCATTAATGAAAATATGGTCGCAAAATAGTACAATTTAAGATTTGTATGAAACTTTAATTTAGCCAACATTGATATTCAAGAATGTCCAGGCCAAGGATGACTTCATATACAGGACTTGCATGACAGCATTCAAAGAAACACTTGAAGCCTTTCTAAAGCCAAAGTTTCTTCTTTCCTTTTGTTAAGCCTCTCAGCCCAGCTCTGATAATTTGCTCTGAGAATATTCAAGATTAATTGCATGTTTATCCCTCTACAATCTTGCTTACTTAAGTGAATTCACTTCTCTGTGTGGTCAATCTGTCAAATGCAGTCAGTATAATGAGACATTTTTCATTTGTCTTATGTTCGTCTTTCCACACTCCCGACCTCCTTGATTGTACAGTCACTTTCTCTGGTTCTGCACCTCTGTGTGTTTTAACCAGTGTGCAGGCTTAGTGTCAGTGAGATAATTATACCCCGAGTTCCAGCTTGACCGAGTGAGATTAAATCAGATGAATGCACCAGTCAATAACGGTTAGAGTCTCCCTGCATTTTGTAAAAACTCCTCCCAAGACAAAAACACAATAAAAGGCTGTGGCAAAAACAAATGTCAGACCTCTAAGCATAAATCTGTTTTCCACAATGTTAATCAAGCCGCAGCCAAACAAACCTATTTTACACTGTGGTTGGCAGCAAAACCCAAATAAGATATGTCTGTCCCCAGGACAAGTTAATCAGGCTGTCTCCTCGGCCCTGTTTTATTTTAGATGACTTTCTTCAATGCCTGCCAGGCAAATCTACAGCTAGCAGCCAAGCAAACACAATTCATGCATCGCACATTAGTCTCTTCGACAAGTTACTCGAGCTGTAACGTATCACAAGCACCTTTCAAAAACGGCTCAAGTAGCCTATAGCACTTGATTCCCTCTTAGCCTTTTCATATATTTACTAATGGCAAGAAACGGATTGAGAAAACGGTTTAAAAGGGCCTTAAAGAAAAAAAATAAAAACACACATTCATTTTCTGAGGAGGACTGCCACAGCCAACGTGGTTTTGTTGAATGTTTGTGTTAAAGCCACTTCTTGATGTGTCCAGATAGAATCTTGCTCGTGCATAAGACTTTTACCAAATCATCAAGGGCAACATTGATTCCTATGGTGGCTATCTAAGCCATTTAGGAGACAGGTCCATATGAAATATGTTTCATTTTACTTCTTTGTACTGTGGTCATTTGATCCATTAGAGCTGTTAATGGAGGTGTGAGAGGGCTGCAACACACTGTGGTGAGTCGTGAGTGGTTTTCAGGAAACAAAGCAAAACAGACAGATCATGTCTGCTGCAGATTCAACCGCATTTCATTAACTGGTACAAAAACCACAGCAAACCAATTCAGGCAAGTTCAACCAAATATACTGGAAAGAAAACAGCTGCATTAGTGCTTGGTTGGGAAATGAGATGTTAATTAGAATGCAGGTAAACGACAGTGACTGAGTGAACCCATTAGGAGCCATTTCCTTCCTATATCTGTTGTCTCACGCCCCCGGGAGCAAATTGCACAGGCAGCGTCGTCAGGAATGGAGGCAGTGGGAGGACCATGTCTCCGTCTGAGCGTAATGGTCCTCATGCTGCCTCCTCTACTGTTGTTGCTGTCAGGTCACTGCTCCGAGCAGCAGCCTAGACCCTCGCTTACTGAGGGTTAGTGAGGGTCAACACCACTACTGCCTGACAGCTGCAGCACTGAGAAGATTAGCAAGGGGTTAAATGTAATATCTGAGCAATCTGTGAGCTTTATCTCTTTCATTTTGTCTCTCAATCTCCAGCTCCCTTTCATTATAGCTCTCCCTATCTGGGTGTGTGTTTTTTTTTGTTCCCCTGACATACAACCACACATCTCTGTTCTGTAATCTCAATTTGTGTCACCAGCCTTTTAGGATTTGCAGCCCCTAAGCATACACACTCAACTAACCCCCTCCTTCGTTTCTAATGCCAGCATTAGGGAGTAGTTGCATGCCTGAGGTGCTGCGAAGAAGAGAGAGCGTGAGCACGGACGAGGCTGTAGGAGTGATGTGTTGAGACAGGAGGGCCCAGAAGCAAGGGTGGGAGGACTGCACCGGCCCACCTCTGTGGCTCTGACAGCAAGGATAGACACGGCACTGCCAGGAGACCCCCGGAGCACCACTAAAGCTTGTTAGCGTAGCCACCAGGCCTTGAAGATGATGAGTTCTGAAGAGGTGATTAAGCCAATGCTGAGGTCCCTTGTAGGCTCTATTCACTGGACAGAGAAAGGAGGGGCACTTGAAGATAGTGCTGCAGGAAAGGACTGGAGGGGTAATTCAAGTTCAATACGGTCACTGTGCTCCGCGGATAGTCATTCATCAAATGAGCCGATATTGCTCCTGGTGCAGGCACAGGATGGAACAGGTTGAGGTTGACCTCAAAGACATCTGGAGAGAGAGGAGCACTCGGTGCACAGGAGCTTCGCAGAATAAGGAGGACTGAATTCACACGCTGTGTCAAAAGGTGCAAATCCATGTAGATTGCTCTCAGGGCTAGAATCAGAAAATAGCACTTGTGGACCTTAAAGTAGCAAAGCAAAATCAATTATAATCACAATATAATTTTCATCAATAGTAATATAACAAAGGTATGACATGTATTGATATATTGCTTTCTATTGTGCAAGCACAGTGAGGAAGTATAACACAGAATTGAACTACCACAGATTGGTAAAGTGTTTTTGCTGTTTATCATGTGTTTGTCATTTTCTGCTCCTAAAGACCAAGTTGACGCCCCAGCCTTCACTCAGGAGCAACCATCTGTCTTTAAAACAATAATATGATATTTAGCAATATAATAAAAGTTATAAAATTATATTTTGGCCACATCGTCCAGTGAGCATCACCTTCTGATCTCTCCGACGATCTGTGATATGCTCGCCTTTAGACTAAGGGTAAACGCTCCTCAGGCTCAGTCCAGAGTCTGCTGGGTCTCGGAGATGAGAGCGAGTGGCATATAAGCCTCCAAACCAGCGGGCCATCTGTGCTGGGTGCCACATAATCTCAACAGGAAGCAGTCATTGCTGTGCATCACATCATCTTCCTGTCACAGGCACATAGTGATTTTCACCAGCGAGTATCCTGTGTCGCAAGGATTTGGGGGTAAAACCTGACTCATGTAAATCAGAATCAAACATGTGCCGCCTCGTTAGAAACACAGGATTTAGGGGGAAAACACTTGTTTCACCATTACAGCCTCTTTGACGCGACTATATTTATCAGACAAACTTAAAATGGCATTGTCTATGTAGTTTAATCATCCAACGAGGCTTAATATCCTCAGGTGGCACGTTTTTGTGTGGGTGGATCATTACAGTGATGTGTTGGGTTAAGCACCGTACTCAAGGGGATCACTAGTCTCCGTCAACACGGATTAGAAACACGCTCGACTATTAGCTCCTTGCACAAGACTCCCCATCCACCCACACACACACACACACACACACACACACACACACACACACACACACACACACACACACACACACACACACACACACACACACACACACCACACACACACACACACACACACACACACACACACACACACACACACACACACACACACACACACACACACACACACACACACACACACACACACACACACACACACACACACACACACACACACACACACACACACACACACACACACACACACACACACACATACCCTCTATCTCTGTTTCAGTTTGTGGCTGTACTTTGTCGTATTATGCGCACAGGCTTTTAAAAATGCTCCGCCCCACTGTTGCCAATAAATCAACAGGGTCGCAGACTGATTCGAGAGGGCTAACTAGCCTTGTTGCGATGTCAACCGCGAGTGATTCAACCAGAAGTAATTGCCAATTCAATCAATGTGTCAAAAAGCAAGCAGCCTCCAACTAAAGCATGTAGACAGGAGGACGAGGAATGCAAACGGAGGGAGAGGAGCAGTGCAACGTGCAGGGAGGAGGAGGAGGAGGAGGAGGAGGGTGCATGTGTAGATCCATCCTGAGAACAAGTGAAACACGAGAAGAGGACAAAACAACCACGCTGTCACACTAAAGAATGACGAGTCAAGGGGAACTGTTTATGTGTCTGGCAAGTGACCTGATTCTGTATAAGGTTTAAACAACTGAGGAAAAAATGAAATAAAATAAGCTATACAAGCCAGCAAGGACATATTTCATGAGAACCTATTCCTGCAGTCAGGGTCACACTGTTCTGCCACTTAGTACATTTGAAATAATAACAGGAAGGTGAATGCATGCAATGTGTGTGGGCATCCATGTTGTGCCTATGTGGGTGTTTGCAGAGCTAGAACATTTCCTTTTAGATGGTTTCAATTTAAAATCAACAAAATCCGTCCAACAATCCAATATATGTTGGAAATGAAACATAAGGAGTTACAGGCTATGATGTCAGTGATGTGTGTAACTCTATTCATACAATTATATTATTGTTGATACTCTTTATCTTCCGTCCATCCATCCAATTATTTAGCGCCTGTCCTTGGAGGGTTGCAGGGGGGCCTGAGCCAATCCCCACTTTAGTGAGAGGGGGGTACACCCTGGCTTCATCACTCGCATATCACAGGGCCAAAGTACAGATCAAACAACCAGTCACTCTAACATTCACACTTACGTTCAACTTAGAGTCTCCTTTGAACAAAACCCCAATCTGCATGTCTCTGGGGAAAACCCACACAGACATGGGGAGAACATGTAAACTCCACACAGAAAGACCCCAGCAGAACCCAGGATCTGAAACGAGACCACATATGCAGGCAGTACACACAGTGTATACTAAGATGGACTACATGTCTCCACTTCGTCCCAATATCCAGAAATGAAGCCAAAATTTGCCAGATACTAATACTCTCATCTTGCATATTTGGAGCCAGAGTCTGCACTGTAGCTCTCAGCGGTGCTCACATGCTCAACCAAATGCTAGTCAGTCTCAGCTGTCAATCTTGACGTCTCAACTCATTGTTTGAGCAGCACATAATTAAACCAGACCTAACAGAATAATTACCACTTGTAAATGCATCAGTGTGATACTTAAAATGGCAGAAATAATTAACTCTTGTGTATTTCGACAGACATTTTATATGGGTCTAGTTCCAATCAGCTAACGTACATGGAGACTGGGTTTATGATCTAGCCACCAGGGGGCGATCAAGACACTCTGTCTTCACTTTTGAGGAGGTGTCACTTTGTCCATCTTTACCGAGTCTACGTGTTTAACCCACTGATTATATAGAAATAAGGTGCAGCCATATTGCATCTGGTTAACCTTGATAGTGCTGTGTGTTCTGTAAGAGCTAGAGCCATCCACCAGGTGGCGATCATGATGCTTTGGCTTCACTTTTGGGTACAGTAATGTCGTCAATCTTTATAAACAGTCAATGGTGTGAACACATGCATGGTGGCATGTTCAGCATGTGTCAGATGCACGTGGGCGTGTGAATCTGAAACCTTGTGACTCTGAACAGTCCTACATGTGCTGACCTGAATAAGTGCGTGCATTTCAAATGAGCATGGAAATATAACAAGGCGGCAAGCAGCTGATTGAGTTTGGGTGGGGGTTTTGAGTCTGTGATGGCGCACCATCGTCATATTGGGAGCAGCCAGGTTGAGCACGGCAGGCTTGGATGCGTGAAGCCAGCAGCCATCTGGCTTTGGATGGGACTCCTAAGGGAGACACGGACTGGTGCCAACCTTCAGAAAACACTTCCAGCATGGTTGAGAATGAGGATGACGTGATGTTCATCTATACTGCAGCTCTGTGTGCGAGCGGCTACTGTGTTCCTTCAGAGACAAATGTGAAACAAATACTGCAGGTTCTTCACAGGTTCACTGTATGTGTGTGGTGTGTCTTCAAGGGCACTGCGGCCTCTAACAATGTGGGGAGTCAAGAGTTTCTATAAATCCAGATATGGAATTGTAAAGGGTTAAATTTCTGCCACACTGTGTGGTGCCTCAAATCTCCAATTTCTGATCATCAAAATTTCATCAGGGGCTAATTTCATAGTTTACCGCATTGAGTGTTCAACGCACATAAAGCTGAGCCAATATAAGGTAACTGCACACTGGGACTGTATAAAGGTCTGTTTTTGCACAATCCCTCATTGTTATTGCTTTCTCACAGCTGAGCATATTACAGAATGAGACCATGAGATTCTGTGTGCACCAATCAGTCACAACATTAAAACCAGTCGCCTGTTTTAATGTCGTATCAAATCGGCGTATATACATTTTATCTGTGGGTATATACGGTTTGATTGTATACACAGCACAATGACTGCTGGCCAGTACAGTTGACATAATCAATATACGAGTACAGAGAGAATGTAAAATGAGTCATTTGTCGGTAAACATGGCGAAGTGGGAAAAGTTATTTAAACTGTTCTGGTCTCTGGCAGCAGGGACCAGAACCTGGAAAGACTCCAGCTGAACTTTACTCTGCTGACTTATCACCAGGATGTGCTTATATTAAACTCAATTATGCCTGATCCACTTTAATATTCTGGGAGATGAGACATTTGCGTTCTCGTTCTCATTTCGCACATGAAACGGCGAGTTTAGGCCGAACAGGAAAATGTGATGGGAGGGAATTAATCTGGTTTGGAGCTTCCAGAGAAATTCGAGTTTGCTTAAGGAAGTCGGAGGGAAATGTCGGATATGAAAGACCAGACATATATCCTGAAAAAGTAACTGCATGTTTTGTAAGTTCTAACCATATGTGGTCCTAACATGTCCTGCTCCTATAAGCACAACCTCATAAAACTACCTTCCACATGCATGTATATATTTTTCCCCTCACTCACACAGACACTGGCATCAACACAAACTGACCTTATGTGATGTGAGGAATCAAATACAGCTCTCCTGCCGCTTCACATTGCATTAACTATTTATAACGCTCAGCCTCCCTCTATGTTTTCGGTTCCTCCACAGTTCTGTGAGGAACGCAGCCCTTTCACTAATGATGCACACAACGCTTCCATCTCATTATAAACAGTGGACACGTCCCTATATCATGGTAACAGAGCTAAGATCAGAACCACTGACCCAAACCGGCGGTGGAGACATTTTTATTATAGTGACCCTGCTGTGGACGGAGACCTAATACATTGTGTCAGACACACACCTCTACCGTTAGTTACAGTGAAGAAAGAGCTTGGGCATGGCTGCATCTGCTTCAATAGGCTGGAGTTACCTGTGACACAGATGCAGTCTGATTCAGGAAAAGAGGACTGACATGTAATGTATAAATTAAACTGTCCAGGGGGAACGTTCCGTGTTCTATTTACGACCGAACTCTGGGGAGTCGACGATGACACAAGGTTGGTTTTAATCTCCTCGAGAAGCATAATGGGCGAGGAGACGGTCCCAAAACAAGGACATCTTATTTACTCAGAGCCACACATGACTTTCAGCACTAATTGATGTGAAATATTCCACAACGTTACAAACAGTTTGCTTCCTCTCACTCATTATCTCTGGTTCTCACTCTCTCCCTCTCTCCTCCTCCTTCTCAATCTATCACCTTTTCCCTCTCTCCTCCTCCTCCGTTCTTCCCCCCGCTCTCACACAGACGCTGGCGCTCGTCGTCTCATCCCAGATTCAAAAAGGGGACGAATGTTTTCCCTCACATGAGGCGGCTCAGCCTAATTTGTTCTAAATGAATTATGCATCGTGTCACTTATAGGGCGACAGAAAATGTATTTTTCCGACATTTTCACAAGCTGCACATCATTATTTAAAAGTCGTTGCTAAAAAAACTCCATCACAGGATTCTTATTACAACTGAAACTTAAATGAAGGAACATAAAGATAACCGGATATGATTTTATATGGTCAATAAACAAAACCTGAAGGTGGACACATACTTGTTAAGAAACTATACTTTCAATTACTTTGAGACATAATCAGGAGCACATTTATGTTGTTCCTTTATTCCAGATTTGCGTCACCACTTTCCCTGAGCCATGAACATCACAGGACTTTGAAGACTATGTTTACCTTAAAGTGTTTGTTCTTCCCGATGTGATTTCTTACTGCGACCTTGAGGGATTTTCTTTTCAAATGGCACAAATATTCAGTTGGACTCAAGGATGAATTGATTTGAATTGAGTGGTTAAGGTCACTTTAATGTGTGTTTGTATGTTTGTGTTTTTGTATGTTTGTGTTTTTGTGTGTGTGTGTGTGTGTGTGTGTGTGTGTGTGTGTGTGTGTGTGTGTGTGTGTGTGTGTGTGTGTGTGTGTGTGTGACCTTAACTAAAATATCCGCTCATCAATTACGACAAAAAGATAAAATGGTGAAGTGATGACACCTTATAAGGTCAGATCTGATAAGACGAAAAAATATCGTTTTAACATATGGCAAAAACATTAAATACCTTTCATAAAATTCCTCCAAAGTCTTACTACATACTGTAGACGAGTCTGGAGAGAAATTGAAGTAAACTGCAAGCTAACTGGTTGGTAGGGTCAGTAATTCTAGGTTTATTGTCCATTAAAATACCAATTCCACTCTCCTATAAGGAGTCTGTAAAGCTAAAGCCTCATATAGCTCTATAGCTTCCCATAGGTTTGCGATAGACCTCCATTGGTGCCCAGAAACTACTCAAACGCATGAATCTTCTTCTTTCATTATGAAAAGAATGGTCTCTTATTTAAATCTTTTGTTTATCCCACGCACAGTGCACACTGCTGTAAATACTGCACCAACTCTGTGAGTGGAACGAGCAACAGCAAACAATTATGCCTATATTACTGATTCATTTTGTAATTGTCATTTTCAGTCAATTCAAACATTAAATGGGCTGAACACCACCCACAGGATACAGTAGGTGCTTCAGAAAGTATGGAGATATGATCTGTTGTTGATTTAGGTGTTTTCATAAATTTGGTTGACAATAAAAAATCAACATTCAATTAAATCAAATGATCACTTATCATTATTATTAATTATCGTTATCATTAATTATCAGCATTCAGTCGAAATCAACTGTTTCTTTGGCCTGTGAGATGAAACTCAAAGGACCTTCCATTCTATCCTTCTCATGTGAAAAGGGAGAGATGATCATGATTCTGTCTGCAATAAGCAGGAAAAGAAATAGCAGATGCAAAGAGACAAGAAAAGACTGAGGACATGAGGAGAGGATGAGGAGGATGAATGCGCCAAATATACTTGCTGAAAACCAAGCTGAAAAACCTGGATACAAAGTTCAAAGCCTCACACCATGTCCAAAGGGTTCTCACCAATCCTGAAGCGACCCACCTGACAGCTCTCATGGAAAGACAACAAAAACTGTTGACAGGTTTGGAATGGATGCACCTTATGCTGGATTGAGCTGCCGACGTGTGGCCAGCCAAGCAGAAACACATCACACTTAATAATAATCATACCCGAGTTTCTCTTGACCACAGAGCAACACAGCAGTCTTAAAAGTTGTTGTGGACTCTCTGTAGCCAAACATGAGGGACATCTGCCAAACGAATTATCTCTCTGTTTCCATAGCGATCTATGAACGGCCTGTGCTAGTGCCTGTGACAACCAGATGCCAGGGAAGACGAGGCGTGTGCATAAAAAGCCAGCGCTCTGTAGAAAGCCTGTTATTACTGCTATCATTCAATTGGACTTGATTTGCATAATTAAACTGTGTTATTGCTGGGCTCTGGAAGTCACTGCAAGTCTCTGTTCTTACTAACCGGATTCCCACCATGACAATGGAGCACTTAAGGGCGGAATATACCCTCAGCCGGCCCCTGGATGTGACAAATCAATACTAGGATTATCCATTAAATTGAACTTGATTAGGCTCCATATCCTGTAGTTTGGATATATATTTGGCACAGCTCCAGGGTAGAGTGCACAAGGATGAGGTGAGTCACAGCCTGGGCTTGGCTACATGAAAGACCCTGACAGAGCAGAGCAAACCCTGACTAAGAAACAGAGAGAGAAGAAAGACAAGTTGCCCACTGGCTTATAGAAAGCTGTGTGTGTGTGTGTGTGTGTGTGTGTGTGTACAGGCTTCACACAGAACATGCTGGGCCATCTTTTGAACACTTCATTGAATTAAATATTTTTGAAAAACTGCGTTAATCCTTTTGAGAAATGATGGGGCATTTCTTAAAAGACACACGCAAACCATAGAACCACCGCAGCCATACAACAAGAGGATCATAAAGAACCTCAGAGACGGAGCAAATATTGGCCCCTGAAGTGAAATACTTGATTTATGCACATAAGCAATCTCTGTAAAATGCACTTGTTCACTCAAAGACCAGGCAGCCACAAATGGATAATAACAAAACCCACTGAACTGCACAGTGACACAGCATTTTTTTACAGAAACACATCAATGAATCATTTCATTTAGGAAATCCATGGTCTCCAGGCTGCTGCAGAACAAATGAAGCTTTATTAGACCCAACTGAAAGCCAGACAGATCAAATCAAAGTCTTACCTCGACTAGATGGGGAGTGGGATTGAATCCACACAGGTTGCACACTTGGGAGTGGCACTGTGTGCAGGTGTTGTAGTTGGGTTGGTCTGCTGTGTCGCCTACATTGAGGTTTGTCTTGCAGAGAGGACAACAAGCTTTGGGCTTGGAGGCTTGTGGAGCAGGATGCTGCTGTTGCTGCTGAGCAGGGGCACGAGGACCTTGTTGTGCAGCCTGAGGTCCTGAGGGTTTATTTGCCCCAGGACCAGGACCAGGACCAGGACCAGGACCATGACCAGGAACATGACCAGGACCAGGACCAGGACCAGGACCAGGACCAGGACCAGGACCAGGACCAGGACCAGGACCAGGACCAGGACCAGGTCCTCCAGGTTTAGGGGATGGTTTGGGGGGTTGTTGCTGGGGTTGAGTAGTCTCAGATATGAGAGTGCTGGCTTGGTTAAGGAGAGACGCACCAAAGCCAAACAACTTCCCAAAAGTCTGCTCTGGAGGAGGGGGCTGTCGTGATGGAGAGCTCCCCGCACTGCGAGTCTGGTCCTGGCGGGGGGGGCTGTGGATGGTGGGCAGGAGAGTTGTGGGACAGATCAGGCTGGGATGGGGCCTTCGCCATGCCAGGAAGAGGGACTGCCCCTGGAGGGAGCCTAACTTGACGCTGACTCGGGCCAGCTGGACCAGTCTGTTTGATAGGGCCAGGCACTGGGTGAGCCTGTGCTGGAGGCTGTGCTGGAGGCTGGGACTGAGGAGGGGCATGTGTCGGGGTTGCAGGCTGACTCGAAGCTACGGGTTTGAGTTCTGGTTTGGCTGGATGAGAAGGAGAGTGTATATGTTGCTGACTCTTGGAGCGCGGTGTGGTCATGTCCATCCCCAACGCCCTCTGCATCTGACAGTTCAGACAGAGCCACTCTTGCACCTGTGAAGAAAAAAGGAAAAACAATGAGTATAAGCTACACACAGCTATTATTCTCAATGTATTTAGGAGAATTAGAGAGTAGGATTTAAAGGAATAGTTCAAAATATTGGAGTCAAACTTGTGTGTTTAGTGTTTATTGTAACGCCGTTTTCAGACATGAACTCCACAGGATTGGGTCCAGACAATTCCCGGAATTAGCCTTTCACAAATGAAGAATGCATCAGGAGATTGTGTTCAGACGAGATAGGAGTCTGGATAGAGGCAGTACACCAGGGGGGTAGTAGGAAAATTCTGACTCTTCCATTTTTGTTCACACATGCAGACCCTACTGAAAGTTTCAGGAAAATATCCGCCGTTCAGTGAACGTTTAAAAGCTAAACCAATCGCTCAAGATTGGGGGATTTATTATCTTTGGACAGAGCCAGGTAGCTTAGCGGTTAGCTGTCTATTCTGTATGCTACTAAGCTAAGCTAACCGGAGCGCCAATGGAAGCTTAATATCTACTATGCAAACACAAGAATGGTATCAGTCATGTAGTATAACTCTTGACAAAGCAATTCCCGAAATGAAAAATTATTCTGGCGGCAAAAATGCTTCACTGATGAACTGCTGAACTCATTTAACTGACAGGGCTCTTGTAATTGAGAATAAGTATTCATATGATGAATCACACACAGAACCTTAATTGTGGACTTTTCATTTCATTCTCTTTCTACTGGATGTTCCACTTCCTTTACACTGTCCAATGAGATCGATAGTAAGATTAACTAAAAACCCTTTAAATTGCCTATGTGTGAAAATAAGCATGTTGGTCTGTTTATGTGACAAACTGGCAGCCTCCCTTCATCCAATACATGCTGGGATAGCCTCCAGCCTGATCTGAATAGGAGAAATTGGGTTTGGAAAAATGACTGAATCAAACGACAATTGAGAATGATGTTAAATATCTCATTGAGGAGGGATTTAAGCATCCTTATGCCTCCAACAAAGGCACCATTGGTAAACATAATTTGCCCACGAACAAACATGTAGAAAATTAAACAGATGGGAAGAACTTGAGACGTCTTCGATAAATAGCGGCCACCCATGGTTTTGTAATCTTCCCTCACATCTTCTGTGTGTGCTCATTTTGGTTCGCTCTTAGTCTCCCTCTCATTACACAACAACGCTCCCTTCCTCGCAAAATCCTCCCACCATCCTCCTCTCGATTCTCCTGCTGCTCTGTCTCCATTTTCTGATCCACATTGTCACATAGGAAGGCTGAAAGGGAGACGGAGGCCCTGGTTATGGCACATGGCTATAAGTGGCCACATGCTCCTTATATTATCCGTAGAAAACACTGTAATCAAAGCATACCTGCTGCCACTTCACAGTTTAGAGTCTACACTGTGCTGTAACTTTTAATCAAACAACAAAGTCTGTTTAAACAGAAACTTAACCGAATACGTGGCTTGATTATCAGACTGTACACTTCATTATTCAGCAATAATCATTTGCCAATTGGACCACTCAAATAAATTGATATTCAGTGGTTAATGATGCAGAGGTCAAGCACCCAGCTAATTTCTCTGGCCTCCAGTGGTGGACTTGATGCAGTGGTGTAAAAAAGAGACTGTGTGTTGATCACATCCTGTCACTGCACATATCAGACTGCGCTGGTTCAGTCAGAGGCACAGTGACCTGGTTTCAAACTTAACAGTCACTGCATACAGAACTGAACTGGTCTGGCTTTGTGCTCACTGGCGATTGGGTCCTCTTGACCAATCATCACGCAGATTAGAAACTTCCTCTCGCCACGATGGCTGACTTCCTGATATTGGATGGTTGTTTAGTGTGTTAAAGAGTAAATTCAAACTGCCTAAATATTTCAATCATTCTTGCACGGTGGAATGGACAATATACATTTATGTGGTGCTCTTCTAGTCTTCAGGTCCGCTTTACAGTACAGGCTTCACCATCCACCCATCCACACACATCCACACGACAGTTTCTCTACCTACAAAATACATTCCCGGCACAGCCATCAGGGGCAATTTGATTTTCAGTATGCCTGTAGCCCAAGTACACTTAGGCACACATAATGGGATTGAACAGCAGACCTTGTGGTTAGTGGATGACCCACTCTACCTCCGGAGCCACCGCCTCAGTAATGTGACATCATTACTCTTCAAAGGTTACACCTAAGCATATCCCGGGTGGAGGTGTATGTGTATGTGTTCAGAAATGTCAATTTCTACGATGGCATATTTTTATTTTCAACCACACAGGACAGTGGAACAGTGTCTCTCAGCCTTTTTAATAAAGGAGCCTGAACCAACGATGATGCCGCCAGCGAATCTTCATCTAAACCCAAATGAATGTAATCGAGGCTTTGTGTTTCAGAGTGTAACCATGAACGTTGATATGAATAACATTCAATAAAAAGAACAAAAACTAACACAACGAAATATATAGAAGTTGAGTAGAAAAATCTAACATGTTTTTTGTTACGTAAAATCTAAACAAAGATCTCGGCATTATTTTGTAAATAAAACCCAAACCACATGTTAAATAAAGGTTATTACAATGAGTTCCATCTCTCGTGCGTGTGTCTTAGCGCCTTCATTCAAAATGTCACTTGGCGCTGCTGTGAAATGTTCAGAAACAACTCCCCATGCCTGACAGGGAGTCTCAGTCATTCAGTGAGTCAGGGGTGACAGGGTAAGGCAAAGGCTCAGCAGCATCTTAGCCCAGTGCCTGGCCCCCTGCCAGTATAAGGAGCGATGACTTCACTATCGTCACTGTCTATCAGGGGAAACTGAGACGCTGAGGGCAGAGGTGAACCCTGGGGACAGTCTGAGTAACGTGGACGGTGAAATGAGCCAACACTCACGCGACTCAGCACCAGAACAGCGCTTATCCAATCAGAGACTCATAAGTGGGAACTCCTCTTTCAATCATTGTTATTGCCCTTGATATTTTCTTCTTTTCCAAATTACAGTTGGGATAATCATATCAAGACCTCTGGGGAAAAGAAATAAGCAGAAAAACAAAGAAAGCAGCTGCAGGGAGGGCAAGCAGCTATTTATCAATTCCATCATGTCTCTGCTTTCCTCCGCCTCATCTCTCCATCTCATTCCTCTCTGCTTCCCCTTGTTATGAGGCAATCATGTGGTTCTCTATGAAATCTGATCTGTATCAGCAAAAAAACAAGTGCACTGAACGCTCTCTGTCTCCTGCCCTCATTCTCCATCAGTTCTTCGTTGCAACCCTCCATCTTGTTCTTCTTCATCTCATCTTCATTTGCGCTTCTTATCTGCATCTCTCACATCACATCACTCATCAAGCTCCCTCTCCATCTCCTTTACACATTTTTTATCCTCCTGCCTTTGCTTTGGATGATGATCTTTGACGAAGTTTATATATATATATATATATATATATATATATATATATATATATATATATATATAATATATATATATATATATATATATATATATATATACACACATAAACACAAATATATACACATGTGTGCATAAGTGTAAACAATGGTATGATGCACATCAAAGGTCATGAGCTGGGACCAGATCCCACAGTCATGTGAGAACTCAGCATTTGCCAACAGGATGCTCGAGCGCTGAGGATCCAAGAAGAACGACTCGGTGCCAAACATAGAACCTTTTAGAAGCAAGAACCCACAGAGACTTGGATATGGATCAAATAATGAGAGCAAAGCATCCTTTCAAAACACATACATACATTTGGATTATATGCTGATTTGAAACTAGATAAGATTATTTCTAATTATCAGTGAATGTGCTAATTGTTTTCTTGAATAATCCATTGCTTCTTTAAATGTCAGATGATGCAATCTATTGCTCTCACAGCTTCCTAAAGCCTAAACTGAGATCTCCAAATGTCTTGTTTTTATAATATTAGTTTTGGTTTACACCATCACATTCTAAAATCCCTTAAAAAGGGTCATTAGACATTTGAGAAGCTTTAACAAGATAATCATTTCTCCATTTTTCAACAAATCAATTAATCAACTAGTAATCTAGTTTCTGTTTTGGTCCATCCTGTTTGAGCAGGCTTTGGTTGCCTGCAGGTAAACAGTCCATGTGGAGAGCAACAGAGCCAGAACATGTTGACCGAAAGGCATTGGCCCTTTAATTTATATGATTTCATATGCAAATGAAATAAAGACCTAAAACACAGACACAGAGTTTCACAGATTGTGTTCTGTGTGGAGAAACATTTAAATTGGACTGTAAATTGTGCACAGTGTCTACTGTCTACACCAGAGGCCCCAACACCAACGAAACATTATAAATAAAAAGCCCCTCTCTTAACTCAGGATCACAACTCACAATTTTAAAGTGTAAATGGAAAAAATGACAGCTAAGGAGACATAAACACACACACACACACAGCCACACTCTCACACACGATAGGAGATGTAACACAGGTGAACAAAGCGTTCCTCTTTTCCTCCTGCAGTGTGCACTTTTTGACAGGTGTGAGACATCATGCGGTCCATCATTCCCAGGACAGCTGGGTGAGGAACACACTCAGAGACACATAGTCAAGCTTCAGCCGAACACGAGAGCAGACTAAGAGAGGAGCTCTGTCTCCGAGGTCACAATGCAGTATCATCATGCAGTAAGCACAGCAGCTGAGCTCTGCAGTTTGGCGATCAGGATGCTTGGAATGCAGCGGTTTATCAATTTCTTACAAATAGAGCCAAACAGACATTGAAATTCCTCCCAGTACCTCTCTCTCTCTCTCTCTCTCTGCCTCTCCTCAACTCAAACACTGTCAGCTCCACACAGCACTACACAATATAACACATCTGTTTTACTCCGAAATGGTGCCAAGCATGGAAGCACCGAGGTTCATCAGAAGCAAGTAAGTGGTTCTGGGGGAGATTATTTGGAAGATTCACGCTGCTTTGTGAATGTCTCTCACCAGGTGTGCTGCTGCAGCGTGAGGCACAGCAGGGGGTCGTGGCGTCACTAAAGATGCTGGAAATTACAGAGGGGTAGTGCAAGATATCAGATGAAACCATATCCCTGTAAAATCTTATGTTTCAGGCTTAATTTTGTGCTGTTTTTCTGAGTCTCAAATTTCATATCACGGCTGCCCAACTAGGTTGTCCCATTTCGATGGCTCTTTAAAATGCGGCCAACATATGCGTCCTTTTCATTTCTGAGAAACAAAGGCTCCAAAGGATAGATCCTTATCTGCCCAGCCGATCCAAGGAATCATTGTGCCCTGGTGACGAACCGTTATGGTAATAGTGCCGGCAACCGACAAGACATCCAATGCTTACACATACAGGAATCTAAAATGTACATTTTTCATGTCTGCTCGGAAAAGCAGCCAGTAAATGTTTTATCATCATTTCTGGTGAGTGCACAGTGGCCTTGTTTGATTTGGTACAACCCTCATTCGTCTGAAATTATTTTGTGACAGTAGTGAGTTTACTGACTTATCCAATTTGAGACAATGCCAGAGTGTAATAATGATGCTGACAAACAATGTGAGCTATATACGGTTAGGCTGTCTTGACTCGCATACAAAATAAAAAAATAAATGTCACAATCACCATATTGTCGCAGTGTGAGCTTGTAATGTCTATCTTGCAGAAGCTAAGTAAGATGAACATGTGGGCCTGTAGTTTGGCACAGACAAAATGTGATGATTCTTACTATTCTTTGCAGGAGAGCTCAGGCCTCTATAGTGAGCTGAGACTTTAAATGCAGTGATTTATGGGGCCATAATTAAACCGGTGTCCCAGATTTAGTTTCTGGCAGTCCTGACTGCAAAATATTTTGGTATATGCAAAACTCTGCCGTAGAGTCTCAGCTGGATTTCTGACCCAGTTCAGATTGTTTCTCCTGAAAGTCCCTGTGTGTGAATACAGTTTAGAGCACTGTGTAAAACACTGTCAGCCACACACTGGTATCTGTCATAGCGAGTCAGATCATCTCCAAATCATTAGGTGTCGTCTAAGAAGTCGGACCTCTGGTATCGACAAGACTGGGTGTGCATGTTTTCAGAGATTAAATTATCAAATCTTTTACTTTTACTTTAAATTCTATAATAAAGATATATAACTTAATCTGCCTTTTCTCTAAACCCCCATCACTAAACAAGATAAGGATACCTTTTTTAATTTATTCATTTTTGTCACAATTTTCCAGCACCCACTAGACAGACACACACCTCAGTCTTGTAAGAGCAGATCCAATTCAGTTTTCTAAAAATATCTGAAAACAAAAGTTGAGAAGAAGAGTTAGCATTACTTCCCCAAATTTTCCACCTCATGGGGTCTGAACTAGAATGTGAAATATAAGGAAACTTTACTGCCTCATAACGAGGGAGAAATCACGAGATCACATCATGACTCACTACTTAAAGTTTTACAAGATCGCCCGTGTTGGCCCGACGTCACTCGCTGCTCACGTGTACCTTCGCATGGAGCACATGACGCTAGAGTCAGTATGAGAGAGGGATCCATGAAAAATAAAAAAAGCACTCCCAGGATCTGAATGATGCAAAGTTAGACGGGGATTAGTGATGTGTGATGCTAAATATTTGAATTAATTTGAGAGGATTAGGAAGTAGGCTCTTGCTTCCCTTGAGGTTTAATGGACTTATCCCTCACTAATGTGGTCGCAACAGTTTGGTGTATATTTAATTTATTTTTTATTTAGCTAATATCTATCCTTCAGGAAAAGAAAATAAATCTGACCATGGCCTGGACACTTAGACAAATAACATGAATAGAGGAATAAATCAAGGAGCTCTCAGTCTCAGCAAACTGCTAAAGGTCACATGTTAAAGTCCAAACCACCTCATTAGTGTGGCCCACATGACACATTCACTACCTACAAAGCTGCCTTCAAGTGCACTTTGACAAAGTGACAGAACGCTTCCACACCTGACACACAGAGGACAGCTTGTTCTCCCAGGTTATTGTTATTGTAGCAGCTTGGGCCTTGGGATTAAAAAACAGTAAAGCCCCAATATGGAGGGTGGTGTTTTACCATAACTGTGTATTCCACAGCTGTACATGTGCAGTTTCTACACGCGGAGGGGGCTGATACATTATTCAACTGACTGGACATCAGAGTGACTCACTCCAGCTACTAGGCACAGAAGAAAGGACCAGTAGATGGAAAACTATTTCTGGAAGTTACACTCAAAGTTCAACATGTATCCCTAAAGGGAGAACAAATTGATCAAAATGCATCGAAACGTTCAACTCGAGTTCTCTTGGCTCGGATATCTGCTGTCTACACCTGATGTAAAGTGTGCAATGCAGGTTATCCCCATTTTATTTTGAAATGACATCCCTTATGTTTCTGTGACTTTACTGCCTTCCTCTGTCTCCTGCCATTGTGGTTGCCTGCCTTGCACCAATTAGTTTCACCTTTTCCAAATCATCCTCACCTTCCTTGTGCAGTTAGTCTCTGTGATCCCCTCCCATGAAAGATGGTCAAATATCTTGTAAAGCTGAGAGGAACTGTGATATAAGTGACAATACAACTATCAGAGGTGGCATCTTTCCTCTATTTCTAATAGAACCATAAATAAAAGTATCCACATTAATGAAAACTCAAATCTCAGCTGTAAATTTCCAAATGTAAAAATATGTATTATGGAGGCAAAAATAGATATGGCTGTTCTTGGTTTGCTTGCTAAATCTATCTAGTGCGCTTGTCAGCTGTGGCCACCTACTTGATTTATTTTGGACGGGTAGGAGGAGATTTATGGAGTGCTTCTTCACAGTCTTTTTGTGTGGGAGCCATCTGTTAAAAGTGCTCCTCCGTTTTCCTAAGCTTGTGGGATTGTTGGTTAAAGGTTATATAAAAGAGATTTTAAACATTGATATAGCAGCCAACAACTATTTTCTACATCTAAAAGATGTAGTGGAGTAAATGGCGTCCTGAGCAGACGAGGTCACACTCCCTGTGTGTGTGTGTGTCCGTGATCTGAGCTCCTCTGTTCTTTGTTTTGGAGGCCAGGAAGACGAGCTAATATCTGCCCCCTTTTCTGCAGTGTGACATTTTTCAGAGCACACACCCTGTTTAAACACATCTTAAACCAGAAACAACACCTTATTTATATATAGTACATGGGCTACACCATAGACTGCATTAAGATGGATGATGTAACAGCCCCCCCTTAGTGTAGCTAAAGACTCTTGATCGCCTCCTGGGGGCTAGTTCATACACCCCACCTCCTCGATGTTACCGGATGGGATGTAATGCTATTAAAACTGTGTGAAGCATCATGAATGAACAGAAACTGGCTCGTGATTGGTTTAGCAAATGTATGGGCATGATCTTGCTAACGCGTCTGGCTCAACATCACGTCCTCGGCGCAACATGGCAGATTCCATATCCGAGATATTTTAACGTAGTTTCTTTACGTTTTAGAAACACACATTAAACGAGCAGCTCACCCAGAAGATCAGACAGTTGGAGAAAAACAACCTGGGAGGAAGACGTGAAACATCCGATTCTTCACAGCAGCTAGCGTGATTATTGTTTTTTTGTTTCGTTTAGTTTTTCGTTCTCCTGTTCACATGGTTCGTGGTTTTCTAGTTGTGCGTTTAACTGCTGCTCTCCCTTGCCTTCACAACATCCAGCGACTACATAAGTGACCTGCAGCCTGCGAGGGCTAGGGGTATGACTAACGAAGCGTTTAGTGGGGGTCCGATCTTCTTCTCGTACTAGAGCGACATCTAGAGGAGATATATTGAATATCATCTACATAACCTTTAAAATCATTAAGTCCAAAGAACTCAAAAGCAATAAAACGCGATAATTTTCCAACTTCCTCAGAGAACATTGGAAACCCATCTGCTGAGTGTTTTGTCTGATGCCTTCATTACGGTGGAAGCGCACCGAGCTGCATGTGTACTGCGGCCCTGAATCAATGCAGTGTTGCAGAGCGTCAGAGTGAACACTCTCCCTATCATGGTTAATTTATGATGATGCTTTCCTCTCTGCTCCTCTCGACTTCTTTCTGTCTCCCCCTGCAACCACACATCTCCTTCTCCTCCCTCTCTTTCTCTCGCTTAGCGGTGGCTCCTCAGGACCGGGCCATCACTGCAGACAGAAGGAGGGTAGGATCTATAAATAGAAATTGGACCAATTATAAAGCAGATGTTCCAATGTATGACGGTGGGAGAAGTGTCGGAGAGGGCATACAATGTGGCGGTGTCTGCGTTTTAGTGGCCGTCTTCCCCTCTGTATCGTTTCTCTGACTCTTGTCATCACAACATTTTTAAATCAAACACCTCCTTAATTGCTTCTTATCCAAAAGCCAAGCAGTACTTACTTATCTTGTTTTAACAAACGTCACAATTAGGGAAATATCACGGTTTCAAAGTTTTCATGATTGTCGATACTACAGAAATAAAAAGGATTCCTCCTCTAGCTGTGAACTCCTACGATGGAATTTTATCGGTGGAAATAAAGCCATTACGTCAGTTTCCTCCTTTCAACAAACGTTTCAGCTAAGTGTCTCTCACACACAAACTAGCGCACATACACAAGACGTGACTCACAAGAGGAAATTTCACGATACAGCGCACATTCAAATTACGTGACTCGCGAGATGCAGGAGAACCATTAGATATCGTAGTGTCTACTGTTCTTGCGGTTATGAAACCGTGACATTTGGAATGTGCTCACATGTATAATTGCCTCAAACACGTCTCTATTCTTAACCTGCATCTCGGAATAATCCTCGCCTTCTCCGCTTGATTGACAGCCCTGTAACAGACTGTGGCATTCAACACCCATTTGTGGCTCACTGTTTGCATCTCTCTAAATTGCAGATTGTTTGACACAGGTCTGACATGTATTATTATACATAAAAAATGATCATCTCTCAAACAATCCTACATGAACAGTAGTTTATTAGAAACTTGACTACTAGTAGCTGTTTTTTTGGTCAATGAAAGAAAAACTACAGTTGCAGTGCCTGTTCTAATGTTGCGTTCCAGACAACTTGGACGTTGGCATTTTCCCACTTTCTACTTGAAGAAGTGCAATGGAACGCCCCTCAAGTTCCGACTTGTGAACTCGTAAGAATTGGATCTACCCCGACTTCACAGACAAGCAGTTGTCTGACATCACACCACAGTGGCGACATCATGGAGACATAGACGCCGTAGCACTGAGGCCCGTCTACCATCTGTTGGAATATTGTTTTCTGTGGTTCTGAAATTGAGTGATGGTGCGTGTGTTCTCTCCCTCTTTTTGTAAAATGTGTTTCCAAGTATAAAAGTGCAATGTATAATGGTGTTTGTCTGCTTTGTATATGTATGAACGAAGGCTGCACTGCATTGGAACGCTTGGAAGTCAGAACTCGGAAATTTCCAGTCGGACAGTCCGACATCCGAGCTGTGCAAATACCAACTGTGAGGCCAATAAGATAAAGAGTTCTAAAGATATGTGAGAATTATTCAGAGATTTCTGTAATTAGGAGACGCATCGAAATATGGATTTGCTCCCGGTTCTAAACGCTTTCATCAGCACTGACTTGTGTCTGTAATTTGTTTGGAAATCCTCTTCAATAACAGGTTTTGCTCATATCATCCCTGTAATCTGGGTCACATCAATCACTGTGTGTAAACAGAGAGGAACACTGGAACTGCAATGAATCAGTGACTGTCCCTTTGAGATAATATAATAAATAGCAGAATTGCAGCAATTACAATCCGGTATTCCAGTAAGTCTGTGTCCACTTCAATATAATATATTTAAAATATCTTTGTTGTAATCTGATGAAATACTGAGATCTTCGTTTAAACTTGCATATCTTTAAATCATCACCCCGGTTTCCACTTGGGTGTAACTTTTCCATTTCAACTTTCTTGCCACAGCTGTCTTTCTTTCCTGCTCCTTCCTCGCCATCACTGTAATCGTAATTCCAGTCATCATCAGCGTTATCATCACCTTGATCTGCAGCGGCGTGGTCATCGTCAATTTCAGAGGGAGTGATAAGGCTGCGTTAGATACGCTGCAGTGAGGCAGAAGGCCCAATCCATGCTAAGTAGGTTAGGGGGGTAAATCTTCAGGTCTCCAGAGGCTGAGCGCCTTTTCCCCTCCGTGTCTCCGTCTCTCTCTCCCTGTCAACATCTCACAAGCTCACCAAGGCTGAGCTCAAATATATCCACCTCCACTGTTCTTTTTACTGCCAAGTTCTCCTTCGCCCGCTGCCACGATCTGTTCTTTACTCTGTTTCCACACTTTTCTTTCTAGTCCTTCCATTTCCTGAAGCTTCCTCTTTCCAACCTGCTGTGCCTCTCTCCTGCTTTTATGAACACAGGTGCACAAGCTTACGCAAACTCATTAGTGTACACCTTTGCATCTAGGTAAGAAACCAAGCACGTACCCCTACAGACTTGAGTTTGCCCCGGTCTGCAGTTACTCTGATAACCTGTAGGTCAGCCAGCATCCCATCTTGGTTGCACTTTGCAACATGACTCACTGGAGTTGATGTGAAACTTTGTGACGGATGACACAGCCGCACTTGACTCACAGTAACAGCGAAGCGTAGCCTAATTCAAATTAGGCATGTGATTTATTTATTTTAAGATGAATAGCAATAGGCTTCCTCAGCTACCTGTTCGCAGTAATGAGTGTTTAGATTGTGAGTGATGTGGAAATATGTGGCGGTGTTATAAAAAGCTTTTGTTTGGAGCTTGGTCGGTTGTTCCCGTCAGAGAGGAGGGATACACAGCGATATAGCACTGTGCTGCTTTAAAGGAACAGCACCAGCTGTAGATAATGGCCTCAGATTCGTGACAGCAAACAGGAAGTGACCAATACATTAGCGAGCACTTCGGCAAAGAATAAGAGTGATAATCAGGTCTCTTGGGATGAAAGATCATTACACACTTCCATCAGTCCGGGTGAAAAAACGCCGAAAACTAGAAGTTCAGAAACTCTCGACATGCATGCGACTAATTCAGCTCAGATAATGCAGTTCAGCCTGAGAGCCAGTCACAGCCAAGGCAGAAATAATAGTCAGCACCAGCATTACTCAAAAATGTCAATGAGGAATATTAACCTCAGTGCCAATGTAGCACCTGAATCGCCCACTTTGATTAAAAATGTAAAAATGCACACTCACTGTAAGAGTCTGTGAATTCCTGTTTACATATTCCATTAAAGCTCTGCAGATGTTAAGTCCTGTATTCACTGATATCCTGTTTTTCTTTTACCTGCTGTGGATCGAGCTGTGACACAGCTGGCAGGAAAGCAAATGCATATCTTGTAAATTGAAAGGTTGTCACAATCCACATTAGTCTGCGTGACGCAACAGACATGACTCATATATGTTTATGTATAGAGCTTCACACTGGGGAAATACTTGTTACATCAAACAAAGCCTGGAGGCTCAAAGATCCCTGTTCCTGTTTGTCAGTCTGATTGACATCACAGGGACTTTGAAAGATATCCTGGTTCTCTACAGACAGCTATGTCGCTTCTATTCTCTTCAGCCTTTGTCCACTTTGTAAAAACACATGCCTGAGCCTGTTTGTGCAGTCGATCGCACAACAGATATTTTTCACAGTGTTTAAGATGTTTTTGTTTTCCTTCTGAATGCATCATCGCAGATAGTAACTGTTCATAACTCAAAGATTCTCTGATTATATGGATCAGAGATTCAGACCAATCTTTTTCGGTTGGTGTTTGAGTAAAATACTATGAGACTAGAGCAAAAATAAAAAGTAAAACCACCAACCAACTAAGAACTGAGACTTAAAAGAGTTTACGTAATGGAACAAACAAGGGTCAGTTTAAAAATGAAAATGGACATTTTAGACACTTTAGGAATCCCTAAAAATGTGAAAACTAAATAAAGAGTTCCTTGGGAAGTTGAGCAGCACCACCTACCTCTGTGAGGTGAGGGTTGGGGTTGAAGCCACACTGGTTGCACACCGTGGAGCGGCACTGTGTGCAGGTGTTGACGTTGTCGTCCCCGGCGCCCGTCAGGTCGGTTGTTTTGCAGACGGGGCACAGTTTGCTGCTGGGCATGGGCGCAATCTGAGGCACAGAGTAAGGAGAGGTGGGGACGCTGCCTCGGTCTGGGGACACAGAAGGGGACCTCCCAGTCCTGCTGCCGCCCAGGTCCACCTGCAGATTCCTCCTGGCCACATGACCCTGGCCCTGCTCTGATTGAGGCCCGGCATTCTGAGGGGTGTCGTGGGAGGCTAGCCTGTCTCCTGTCCCGTGACCACTCTGGACTCCTGCTTTAGGCCCTGGGTCTGATGGCGGTGGTCTAACAGAGAAGATAAGACAACACACAAGTATGTTAGTACAAGACCTTGGTCCTGGGTAAGACATTTGACTGTTTTAAAATATATATAGTTTTAAATACATTTAATTTGACTATGATATAGAATCATAGCTGATCTCATCTTAATTCTTATACAAACGGCCCACAGTGGTTCCATATGGCACACAATGCAAACTTTCTACATTGAAACAATCCGATCTATAATTCAAGAGCTTGTCTGGTTTTCGGCTTTGAGGACCCAAAAAGCAGAATAAATGGCAATGCAGCTATAATGTGTGAACTTAAAATTCAGCTACCATGTGGCAGGAAAACCCAAACATCCAAAAACTACAAATAAACAAAACAGGGAACAAAGGGAGGCGACAGGCGACCACAGAGGAGGAAACTGAACAAAGAGTAAAGCAAGAAGGAGATGCACAAGGAAAGAAGCTAAAAAGTAGAACAGGCGCTAATAAACTCAAGGTGCATAAAACTGAGATTTAAATCGAAAAACACATAGTAAATAAAGTAAAAAAGCCTAAAATCTATAAACACTAAACAAATCTAAACAATCCAATTATACAAATAGTCGATTACGTCTAAATAAATTAACACAAAGTCCCACTAAGACAAATTGAAAGCCCCTCAAAAGTTCCCCACAGGGGCAGAATCATGAACAATTTATAGTTTACTATATTACATATATAATAAACTATATTTAATAGAAATAACATCATTCATATTTGCTCAACATTAGTGAGGGAGCTGAGAAGAATGGAGGCGAATAACAGTGAGCAAGGGAAAGGTGGAGTTAGTGACTGAGTGAAACAATTTATGTGGCACAGGTACAGGGCCTTGTTTGTTATTGAAGCAGCCTAGTTTATAGATCTTGTAACATTTTAGTGATGCAAATCAATTTAAAATGTGGCTTATTTCTTTTTAAGTGTATATTCTAAATTAGCTGCATTTTATCCTTTTTACGTTGCTTTTTTTAGTACCAGTAACTTTGTCTGGAGAAGCAGCAGTACTTCTTCTGGAGTGGTATGTTTTGGAATCGTTCAGCTGTGAGATCCGCACACCATTAAAAGATTTTATGGTTGTTCACTATGGGAAATATCAGACTACTCAAACATTGGCCAACAGAGAGGCCGATGCTAAATATTTGATACAGCCTCTCTAACGTTCTGTGAAGTGCTCCTTGTGGCTTGTTTTCACTCTGAGGCTGCTCTGTTCTGGCATCAGTTGTATGTGTTCAGAACAAAGATGGTGCATCACACAACAGTAGAGACAACTTTTGATTTTCCTGCTCATCATGATGGCTCTCAGACATTATTGTCAATAGTTAAAGCGGAATGTTGCATTTACGACGTCATAACAACTTAGATCTTGTAATTGCCGTTCCCATCATCCTCAAACCTGCATCCGCACTGAGAGAGAGATGGAAATAAAGGATTCAAAACAGAACAGGTTAGCAACTGTGAGTCCCTGCTGACGACTTGAGCTGCTGCAAAACTCTAACCTCAGTGCACACAAGTTACCACACTGGAGTCGTGTGAGCAAGGAGGTGAGCCCATCAGGAAAATCCTGTACAGGCGATGCTGTGCCCAGATGATGCCTTAACTAAAAACGCCAATTCTGAGTGGATGAACACTGACACCCTCAGCATTTATCATCAGCTTAATTTTAGCCAGGTAAACAGTATATCATGTAAGTATCAGTATCCCTATAATGGAGATACTACATGTTTCTTATTGATTTATACCTCTGTCCATTGGAAATGAAACTGGGAAACTGAGGCCTCTGAGGGAAAATCTATCTGGTGGTGTCCCTTTAGTAATATTTAAAGGTCAAAGCAGAAAACTAGAAAGATGCATCAGACTTACACATGTTCAAATGTACAGCTTTGGGCCAAAAACATTTTATAGGCATCAGGTGGCGTAAATCAAAAAAATCTATACAATGCATTGTTCGAAAAAAAATGCTGAAAAGAAGCTTTTTTTTTCAAGATGAAGCACTTCTGACTTAAATTGCTTGACTTCATGACGGATGTATATTTTCATGCTGTGGCCGCCGGGCATCTGTTTCTGAAACACAAGCTTTGCTCCCTTTACTAGGGTTATAGAGGAGTATTGTAGATTAGATATACATCATTTTGGTCCAAACTGGTGACAAATGCATGATTGCTAGATTTCCAAAATCCAGCAGAACGCTACTGTGCTGCAATCATGCAAAAAGGAAAAGGGATCATACAGAACACAAATGTGCAAAAGTTCATTTTAAACTGAAGTGTAGCCTCTCTGTTTGGACATCTGCACAACAATGCTTCACTGCCAGTTTCTCAGGAATAGACATTAATCCCTGTGTCGTGCAGATGTCATAAACACTGAGAACAATGTATCCTATATTTGTATGAGCTGTGATTTGGTTTATGAAGCCTCCATATTGTACAATGCTTTCAGTGCTGAAGGTGAATTAATTATGAAGCCTACATTTCTGTACACTTAGTCTGAAACCATTACTACATCCATTATTTTTCATTGGTTCTTAAATGGATCATAGTTTTCGTTCGGGGTTTCTCCTGGGGTTTAGATTTGTATTTATTTACGTGACTTGACGTAACATCAGTGCCAGACACTGAATGCAGCATCTCTATGAACATTCGATAAAATACGATATTGCCTGATGGAGCAAGTACCGGTAATCACAAACTCATTTGCTAAACAGAAAACAATAGGCCGACAATATTGTTGTGTTGTTGCATTTTGGCTGCCTCCATGAGGGGGTCACCTCAGCGGATCACGTTCCACTTGTTTGATTTGGCGTCAGTTGTTTATGCCAGACGCCCTTCCTGACACAACCTGGCTTTGTGGGGGTCAAATCGCGAGCCCGGGGACTAGCGGCCAACCTGCTCTACCACTTGAGCCATGGCCCCTCTTAATGAGCACATTGTTGTAAACATAGGAAATATCTGTGGCTTGTTTTGTTTTTTTCAACACAGTATTTCCGAAAATGCTGCAGGATACCAGTAAAAGAAGAACAGGGTGACTCCCTTATCTTAAAAGGTCTTCTATGGTCTTGGATTGCAATGAATACAATATTAAATGATCTTAAATTTAGCTAAATGAATATATGGACTTCATCTCTGCATGAGGTTTTATACATGGAGCATATTATGCCCCATTCATACAGTAGGCAAACTCATAAAATGCTGCAGCTCAGTTTAATTAAGATGAAAGTCTCCTATCTCGAGTCTCGCACCCAGCCAGCGTTTCATTTGTTCTTCACACTCTCACAGGTTCTTTTTCCGTGAATGGGAAACGTCCAGACTGAACGTGCCTGATCTGAAGAACGACACTTCAATCAGCCTCATGATATACTCTCTCGCTCCCTGCCATCTCTCACTGTGTCTCTCGGCACATTCGGCTCTCACAGTCACATTTATGAGGCACCTTAATATACCAGAGAGAAATCAAGATATAAAAGAATCATGAGGTTACATGGGAGCTGCGGCCCTGTAAACCTGCCTCACAGTGGAAATACATAATCAAACAGAAACCTAGACAGGGTTAGACATTATTAGAAGCCTGTGGTGGACTCTGCGTACACAGTAGCTCACTGTTACGCCTCACAATCACTTACATAATCAAGCAATGTGTCTGTGATGAACAACATATGCAGGGATCTATGGATCTATATGGATGACAGTTACAAATGCACACACAGAGAGAGAAAACCGTGAGCAGCTGCAGCAAATCCAAGATGCAGCTGTTGCCTCCGCATGTGCCTATTCAGGTCTACAACTGTTGAACTGTGTAATTAAGCCAATATCAGATCTTGTTGGAGGGGTAATCCCTTTCACACACCCACAGAGAAAATACAGACCTACAGGCTACTATGCAATTACGCACACACATTCTGAGCTGGTTTATGGGGGGTGGAAAGGCAAATCACATTATCAGCCTACATTGTTTGATATAAGCCCAACAATGGCGTTGTTTTGCATATATGTAAGTGCAATAAAAATGTGTGTAGCGCTGTTTGAGTGTCTGGGTTCAGACTGGATTTTTTCTAGAGACGTGCAGCACCACTCCTCCAGAAGGAAGGAGCCTCGTCTGTGCAGCTGGCGGTAGTGAAAAAACAATTTCCATGTTGATATGAATTGAGAGCTGATAAATGAGGCACATATTGCGTTACGGTCCTATGCTCACGATGACGTCTGATGGCAGCCCTGTCACCCTATACACCGCTGTCATCGGTCTGCACAGACGTCTGCTCAAAAGGTGATTTCTCACAATGAGTCTGTGTATTTACTGGTTTCCACGTCGAGGCATGTTCAGGGAGTCGTTCCTGCAATGGGAGCGACTGGATCTCTCAGCGTCGGATCCAGTGCACATGTATGCATTTCTAATTTATTTATCAACCTGCAGCTATAAGGGGACATTTGCATCTATGAGATCTATTTTTAAGGATTACTACGAACTTGCCCTAATACGATCTTTCATGAGCTACGGATGCGTGAAAACGGGCGTAGAAACCCCCACTGAATCGTCTGGTAGATAAATGCAGAAACACAGTATATCTACGTTGTCTTATCTACATCGAAAGCGTTTTCACATTTGACTTGGACCCAAACTCACTAGCAGGGCGGTGCTGCCGGTCACAGAGGAGAACCGGTCTAGAAAAAGAAGGGGGCTGGTGGTGAATTGTGTTCACAAGGATATAGAAATAAATAATTAAGCACCCATTCAGCTCTATCTCCACGGACTCTGCTGATCCTATATCTGCACAGATGTACGGAAGCCTTACACGCCGTGTGTCCGCCCTGATTTCCGCCCCGCAGCCTCCTAGCTATCGCGGCTACCTGTTAATCCCCGGGCCGGGTCCAGCCCCGCTTCCTCCGGCGGGCGCTCCATTGCTGGGCTTGATGAGCTGTCCAGAGTCCGCTGGTGCTGAAATGGAAGCCGGAGCCCCCGCCGCGGGGACGCCGGGGCCGGCCTGTCCCGCCTGTCCCTCCCCCTCCATGCTGGCCTCGTTCCCCATCGCCTCGGGAGCGGGTGTCGACGCGGAGAGACGGTGTCGAAGGTGCTGCTACAGCTGTGGTGGAAACTCGGATGGAACTCAGCGCTGCTCCTCTTCCGCCATCATCACCTACAATTCAGCATCCTGCACGGAGCAGGCGCGCTGACGGAGAGAAGGGAGCGCGCTGACGCAATGGGTGGGAACTCGAGAGACCGGTGCGTGCGCGCTCCCGCTGCTCTCCTTATATCGAGTCACTACCGCACGCGCACACACCTCATGACTGGGGACCTCTGGGACTGGGACCCCTCCCACCCTTGTAACATGAATAGTGAGTCCTTCCAGAGACACACAGGAACGTTCATGTTACATGTTTAACCTGACATGGTTGATAAGAGGTTCAGTGGCTAAGAGGGATATCTATTCATTATTATTTGCTCTATTCTAAGCAATGTTTTTTTTTAAACTACAGTGCCCAGCTACTCAAGGACGTCAGTGGAACTGTAGTTAATATAATATTTAAAGATTTAAGTTAATGTCTCAAAAGTGTTGGATTTAACGTCATTTTCTGATATTTCCTATAACAGATTATTATAAAATAAAAGATTGTCTAAAAATAATAGACAGATCAACAGATCAATCTCATATTATCTTGATAATATTTATCATTTTACTTTGATAAGATCAAATGAACATCACATTATTGTACAGTGGCAACAGCTTATTTTTATCACAGATATAATGATCAACAGCTTATATGGATCAAAAAATCGTTGCTATACAAATGCTGTCAAAATAATTTGTATATAGTGATCTATTACTCCGCTTACAGTGTTCTTGGGTCTTTTCATACATGTTTGGACTGTTTAACAGTTTGTTTTTTTACAGTTTTCCGTCAGAAATTTACTGCCAACAGACTATAATAGTTTTTCTCAGTAGTATTAGTAAGCTATGGATGTCACTAAAATGTCACCTCTTGCCTACAATAGCAGTTAAATCATTGCTGAATCACTATAGAGGTGAAACGATTAGTCAATTCATTGATTGATGAATCACTCACTATTCTGAAAATCCATTAAGCTGTTACTGTCAAAGCTAAGATGACACACATTCATTGGCTAGGGGTTTTAAAGTAAGAGATGTGACTATGTTAGCTCGGGTTCATCAGGAGGAAGCCAGCCAAACAAATTACAGGAAAACAGTGGTGACATAACACAACAGAATGGATTTCTTTAACTCAAACATCTGCTCCGCTGAAGATGTGTGGCTGAGGGGTATTTTTCTTTTAGCTCCGACTCCCACACAGGCCAATGTGAATACTTTGCTGCTCTGCCAGAGAGAAAGTGTGATTATTATAAAACCATTATGCCCATACTCAGACACATCTAAAAAGGTACGACTGAAAGTGTGCAATGAAAAAAAAAGAAAAACTCAAAATCCAGATGGGATCAAAAGAACATTTTAAGAGGGATGGTTTTGTCCAAAGGTGAGAATATCCAGGAGTAAATTATGTTGAAAAAGACTGTTTACTTCAACTTCTAACAAAAAGTGGATTTTTAAGTTGAGCGTAAAAACTTTAAATGTACAGTATTTTGCTACAAATCAAATTTAGAAATAAAAACTGCTGAAAACTGAGAATGTTCTAGAATACAGAACATAAACTGAAAAAAAAACGTATGCATCTGGATATATAGTAGATGTGCACCAAAGTCATGGTGACACAAAACAATACTACTGCAGCAAACCCAAGGCTCATCTTATTGTGAATGGTATTTCCTCACAGCTTTGTCTGAGAGATGGATCTGAAGTGACCCCCTTCCTCTTTGAATGATTGCTCACCCTAGTGTACACCAACTGTCACTACAATAAAATGTATTTGATCAAATTTACATTTTAGCCTAATCAAATAAATATTAATTTGATCACCAACATTGGTAAGCCAATCGCAGAAATCTTAGAATCATATCATCATGGATCCACCGCTACAATCAGGGGACTCTTGCAACAAAAAAAAACACACTTATTATAGCGAGGTATTTTCACCTACTTTATTTATAATATGAATTGGCAAGCACAAAGAATGACTGAACTCATTGTACAAGTGAGCCATTAACAGATACATATGTACAAAACACACAACTGCACACAACCAATTTAATATTCACTCACTCTGAGATCCAGTTCAGGTAGAAAAATAACACAAGAGCTTGATTTTCATTCGCAGGACCTCGAGAGAAATACATACAGACTCTCAGTGGACTGGACATTCCAATGAAAAGGAAAAAAAAACTAAACCTGATGCATCATTTCTTCTTCTTCTTGATATTAAAAGCACCTATGAAGAATGTGATTAAAATATGCTTTCTTTCATGTTATACAGTGAATTACTTACAAGAAGTAAAGTGAGGCTGAAATGCTGTGGATGAATAAAATGTGACCTTTTTCCGTCAAAACATTCAATACTTCATTGGCACCGTGAAATCACCAGAGATGGACACAGCTGAAGATAGTTTGACTTCTGGTCACCAAAGTGTGTGACTTACAGAGGTGTTTAAGAGAAATCCACTGTATTGTATTGACCACATGACTCTAGGAAAGAAGTTTCACTAAAAAGCATCCAGGTGCATTGTTGGGGACATGCCTTTTTTTCATATTTACAAACTGTAGATAGCATTGGCACGGGAAGAAAATTTACAATGAGTCTAAAATGGAGGTACATATTTACACATGGGATAAAAGAACTGATCAAATACATGGTGGATGTCATGAACAAGACGAGGCTGGGAGTAAAATGCAACAGTAATCCGTCTGAAGAGAACTTCAGGAGTGCAGCAGCTTCTTTTTCTCTGTGACTTACAGGCGTTATGATTGTTTGTGATTACTGGCGTTTGGCTTTGTAAGGTCGAGAGCGTTTCCTGCGATCCGGCTTCCTCTGTTTGTGCAAGCGGCCGATACTTACTCCCTGGCGACGGCGCACAGAAATGTTTTGCTCGACAAGGCTCGCCAACATTCCTGTAAGACGATACCGAATGAAGGAATGAGTAAATCGTGAAATTTTAATTTAAAAACCACACATTTTTAGCAAATTACAAGGTATTTGTTAAGCATTATTTTCTTCCTTCTCTTGAATGATGGTTATGTAATGAAAGTATGAGTAGTAACGTCAAACGTGCTGTGTTTTGTGCATGTTTTGTTAAGGTGGAAAAAAGCAGTAATGTGTTTCTATGTATTCCTACTTGAAAGGATATATTTAACTGTATAAATGTTAACTGGTTTCTTAATTGTCGGTGTGTAACATATCTTCCTTCAGGGAGCAGTAAGGCTAATTATGTTCTCTTTTCTTCCCACATATTGGCAAGAATCTAAGACCCCATTCACATCAGTCTTGACAGATCCAATCACAAATGGTCTAAACGCACCTAAATGTGCCCTCCATGCATTCTGAGACCCGATCACTCAGACCCCTTTCTTTTTGCTGAGTGAACGCAAATGCATCATTGGCCACGTTTAACAGATCAACTGCTCAGCTGACGTCCTCTGAACCACTGCAGTCTCACATTATTTATTTACGTCGATTTATTTGTGTCCACATCATCTACACTGACCACCACATGATTGATACTTTCTTCAAATGGGTGATATTTTTATATAAGTAGACGTGTGTGTAGCTCATTGATCCACTCCGCCCCTAATAACTCCCCTCGTTTGTAATCTATTCTCTCACTCAAGCTGACATACCGACACGCAGACATTGTCGGTACCAACAAACTGGGTGAAACTACATAATTTTGGAGTTTGATAACATAAATGACCTGCGTGTTTATTTAAATACAGAGCAGGGAAGTGAGATCCAATCCCAAGTGGTCACGGGAGACAAATTCAGGTCACGTTCTAATGCCAGGTGTGATGAGATTAAAATGAAGCTGACCCCTTGTGGTCGGATCTCTAAGGACAGACGTTATAACCAGATCTGAACAGGGCCTTAATTGACTTCATGGTTTCGGTCAGGGTTTTATTCTAATGCTTTATAAAAAATATGGTCTGATATGAATAAAGAGAAGTTAAAACATTTGGACACAATTTATCCACAACTGGAAACCAGGAATTAAAATGCAACTTCTAAAGGGGTTTAATTAAATTTTGATGGAATTGGGAAAGATAACAAAATATATTCATAGTAAAGTAGTAAAAGCGGTGATTAGATTTACCTTCTTGGGCCAGCATTGAAATAAAGGTGCAGATGAACTCATCATAGTTGTGTGTCCTCCTCTGATCGTCTATCTGAAGAAATGAAAACAAACCATTCCGATTAAAAACAATTACAATATACAACCATTCAAGGATATTGGACTGATAACAGGTAATCAAAACCTACTTTGTATTTCTTTCTCTTTTCCACTTCTTCCTTTAGATACACCTCATAATTTGCGATATCGGCTTCTACACACTTAAGCAGTGCAAGCAGCTCCTGCAAGAGACACAATTAGATGAACTGCTTGTGTTTGTTTGCTGCATATTTTTAGGACACAGCTTCAGAAATTAGCTAAACAAGCAAGACAAGTGAGGGTAGAGTGACACAAAAAGAAATTGAATGTGGCTGTTAAGCATATGAGGTTACATTTAACAGTACATTCATCACAGTGGATTTTTTTGGACTTACTTTTGGTGAATACTTATCCCCGGCGGGCTTGCTGCCTGCAGCAGTATCCGTAGCAGGGAGTTTTTCAATGCTGGGTTTCACCTCTTCTCCATCTTTGCTCTCCTCTTCTTTCACCTTCACAGATGGTCCCTGCTTCTCTCCCTCCTTCTCTCCTGCTTCCACTCCTGCTTGCTCTTCCTCTTTTATCTTCTCAGGCTGCTTTGTACCCTCAGCAGCACAATCTACTGTACAGATGGGAAAAAGCAACAATCCACTATTAAAAGTAGTGTACGCTATCCTCATTGTGGTCCTGTCAAAACTGTTATCCTCTACCGTCATGATTAAAATGCTTTGAGTGTAATATCATGTGATCAAATGCTTACTTCAGCAGAGGCACTGACATGGACGACAGTAACAATTATATGTACTCACCGGATTGAGGCAGAGCATAGATGATTCCATCCTCCTGAAGGTGTAACATGGCTACGCTGACAGAGGGACCCAGTTCTCTCACTGCACGGTTATGTCTAGAGTCCAGCCTGAGCATTTCATCTTCCCCAAACAGCACACGGGACAGGTGGGATGCAACCGGACTGGACGGCCGTGTCGCAGCCTGGGAGCGGGCAGGCGAGCGCAGAGGGGAGTTGAAGGCACTGCCGATCTCGGAGGCTGTGTCGGTGCTTTCGTTGCTGGGTGTGGGGGAGGGCTGTGAGGCAGATGTGATAGAAATGCCCCCCGTGCGGCCCTCTGTGCGTACGGAGAGAGGTGTATTTAGGGCATCTTTCTTCTGGGCCTCTTTCTTCAGTTTCTCAGCCAAGACAGTCAAAGCAATCTGGCTTTCCATTCCAGTCACAGCCCGTCCTGGTCGTGAACGCAGACTTGCTTTCCGCCTAAACCTACACAAAATCAAACATTAGGATATATCTTAGAAAGGTGTATGAACTAGACGTTCAAAAACAAGTGAAGCAAGTTTTTGCTTTGTCAGATCACAATAGGTAACATGATGAAATTACACCTATACACACACATCTCACCACTAACCTGGTTGAAGTGCTTGCAGAACCAGTTACTTCTTCCTCATCATCCTCATAGTCTTCATCATCGGAGTAATGTGGTTTGGGGGGCCCCAATATCCGAGTGCGACCAACCACAACAGCGAGATCCTCCTCCTCCTGTCAATTAGAAACGTTCAATTAAACTCCATAAAATAATTTTATGTTGGGCTGACTCTAAAGACAGGAACTAAGAAGAAAAAGAAAATCTTAGTAGAAAATAAGTGTTTTAAAAATGCTAATGTAGGTCCTGAGCACACAATCAACAGAAAACGTATCATCAGCACATTAAATAACTTTAAATAATAGTCTTCCAGTAACCAAAACACATACCTGCATCGGAAGCTTGGCGTAGTTGTGGTTGTCCAGGAAATGAGGCAGACGTTGGACATTTGGGTTGGGACTGGTGGCCTGCTGAGTACCTCCTCCAGAGGGGACTGTTGGTTTGCCCATGACCTTAGTGTTTCCTGGAGGGTTAAGAGCGTTTTTAGACTGATCCACTGAATCTTCAACTAAAGTCCATGTGTTTATATGCATTAGATTTACACAGTTTACAGGATAAATTCAAAGTAACACAGTGGGTAGAAATCCAAAGACAATACCTGGAGTTGCCCCCTTGGATGTAATTGGCTCCGCATCTGTCTCTTTCTTGATCCCTTTGGTGCCGTCATCAGGTGAGGAGGAGGAGTCCTGCTGCTTCTTGTCCTGTACCAGCTCCGGCTGGGTGAGCCGGATCATCTGAAGTCATGTCAAAGTCTTTTAATTGCTGCTTCAAACTAGAATTACCACATCACATTTAAATGTCTCTGCCAACCGATCAAGTGACAGGTAATATGGTCACACACCGACCCCCCACCTTGCTAGTAAATGATGGTGTTAACTAAAAGTCACAACTCACCTTCATCATTTTGTCCTATTAGACATTTATCTGAACATTTCTCAGAATTGCGTTTTGTGACTTTACAATAGGCTTGACCCAAAATCTATTTAAATCAATCTTGAGTGTTTTTGCCACATTTTGAAGACACTGATGCTTTTCTGTGATATGACATTCATAAATATAATTCTTTCAAGACATGAATTTCAGAGTTGGGGAGACATAAAAACATATGGAAGAGTTTTTATGACGAAGGAGATTAACTTGGCCAAGGTTCGGTTCTTTCTAATTTCTTTAACACATTTCCACTTAGTCACACTACATAAAAAGTTAATATGCTCATACGATTATTATGAGTATTAGAGTTTTTATTATAAAATAAATTAACTTTGCTCTGTCATCTTAACACCTTAACATCTCTTTAACTTGGCCCCCTATTCTGCCACCAAGAACCACGGAATATTTCGATTTGCCTGTGATGAAGCCTCTGGCTCTTCGTTACCTTCTGTAGACCCTCGAGAACAGTCTGTCGATTCCTCTTCAGAATCTCCAGTTTGGACTCGTACTTAACTCTGCGGTCAGGCACCACCGCCATCAGGTTGAAGCGGATGTCATGGTATGGCTCACTGTAAAATAGCAGAGCAGCAGCATTAGAAAAGAGTGCTGAGGGTCTGTGTGTAGAATGTGAACCACTTCTGACTGAGCCAACTGGTTCAGGACTTACCCAGCAGTGGCCAGTCCAATCCTCTCCATGATAACTCGCCGAGCTTTATCAGTCCATTCCTCCTCCTCTCCCCAAGGCCCTACAATATAATATATTTAAGTGGCAGCTTTGTAAAGATGCATTGATTGAACAGTACCGTGTCACAGACAGATGAAACCAGGACATGACACAGTGGTTCTATGTCATTATGAGTCTCACCATGGTCAATGGGGTACGCCTTGAGTCCATCGAGCTCAAAGAGACGGTCTTTGATGGGCACATAGCTAACAAAATGGAACGCTTCCATGGTTCGCACTGCACTGATTCCATTCTGTTTCTCCGGCAGGTGCCTGGGCTCCGGTCTCCATAGAAACAAGGAAAGAAAGCTTAGCAAACTGATGAATGTACAAAGCCTGCCACCTCGCTTTTTTTTTAACCCCACAGGATCAGAGAGAACACTTATATTTAAAAACTGAACCACTGGCTGTAACATACCTGGCATGGCTGTTGTGTGCTCTGGCAAGCTCTGGGGCGTTTCCTATTGCGTAACCTTTACTCTGTAAGTAACATTAAAACATGAGCGTGAGGATAAATGGAGAGAGAAAGTAAAAGAGAAAGGGAAAGATGGCATTTAAAGTGAGTAGCTGAGACCAAGAGGGTGATGGATGATGGTGAAATCCTGACTTTAAATTATGATTGAGGTCCAATTTGTGTTTGAATAAGCCTGGGAAGCTCTGCAGGATTTTGGGGGTAATTAACCATTGTATATTCAATATGCATGAGAACCATATATTTCAATTATCTAAATTCTCATTTCCACCAAGCGTGTCATTATTATTTTATGTTTTAAGATAAATAAAATAACAGAACTTTGTGAACAAGTACAACAAACAACTCACCTCTGGACTAAATCCTTTGGTGAAAGCCTTCATGCGACTCAGAGTGGTGCCAAGCTCCACACCACAGCAGTTCAGGAGCACACTCAACAAGGCGTGGGTGGCACATGAATTTGGTATAAGCTAGATACAAAAATTACAACATAGAAACCAAAAAAGTCAAATTTAGAGTTTGTTAATTAAACCTATTTTGCATTATGGAAAGACAAAAACACACAGGTAAGGACACTGGAGGGTTGGAATATGCAATTTCTTATTGTTAGAGTAATGATATGTTCTTACATTACCAACCAATAGTGTTGAATATATATATATTGGTTAATTCATTGTATTTTAACATCAACCACTTCATCTAATACTACTCTAATACTACTTATTGTGGCCTTTAATAAAAATAAGAATGTTTTACAAATGATAGAGTTCTTAAAATTGACGAATTACATTTCTATTACAATTCTCACATGGCAGCTAATTAAAAAAAATTGACCAGGTATTTTATAACTGTGATAAAACAATTTGTTCTGTAATTGCCAACCACCAAAAAATATTATCACGGCAATAACGACAATGATTATTGACTTGTACGATCAGAACACTTACCTGATGAGCAAAGAACATATCATTTACAATTTCCTCATCGATGACAGAGGTCTCATCCACCAAAGTGTTGACTTTCCTCCTGGATCGACGTTCCTCGATCCACTTGAACAAGAAGATGAACCCATACACAGGACTGAAAAATAAAATTATGAATTATAAATTTTATATTGTTGCTCAAATAAGTCCAGCAAGATGTGAGAAAGAGGGAGTTGTTTAAACACAGACATGAGCTTGAATGTCAACTGACTTGATTCATGTACACGCTAAGAGACTTTACTACACATTACGGCCATTCTGTGTCAAATCATCACACTTTTAGGTCTATGGAACCAAAACTTTGTGTCGCTCGGATTGTGCAATTGAGGGATATGGGCTAGCGAAGTTGGAATTTTTTGAGGAGGAACTTGACAAACCATATCTCCCTTAATATAGGTCAGATGAAATGCTTCTTATATCAACTTAACAGTCTTTTCACCAGCTAAACAATTAGTTATCCCCAATATATAACAGCATTATGAGTGATTAAAAAATGTATCTGTAAGATTTTCACCCAAGTTAGATCATAAAGACTTGCAGACAGTTTGGTCTTTGCTTTTTCATTTGACGCTGGAACATCATTATTAATCTAAAGTGGCATCACCTCACTAATTCCATACCATGCTGTGTTGAGCAGCATTTTGTGATCAGGTACATGCTAAATAATAATTCAACACTTTGTGGATGAGCTCCCAAAAACTGCAGTGTGTTGATTTGATACAGAATGACCCATTACTGGCACCAGGTAACATACCTCGGACATTTGCTTTGAAGATCATAGATTTCCTCTACCTGGAAACCTTTCACACCTACACAAAATACATACACGGAAAGAAACACTTAATCATCCACATACTCAAAATCTGTTTGTCAGCTTTTTACACTGCAGCATAGCAAGAGGTTCAGCTGCTGTAAATGAGCTACTTACCAAAATCTTCCACCAGCAGAGTGAACAGCCCTGAAAGTATGCAGCATTTTATTTAGGACACAATAAACAACATAACACTCACTGTAAGAAATTACAGACCATTGTGTTATTGTACAGAGCTATTTCTACTCCTCATAATTCGCCCTTTGTATACTACTATCAACTTGTACAACACATTGCACGTTGACATTCTTTTCATACATGCTTTAATCGCATAGTGGACTGAACTTTCTTTCCGGGTGTAATATATCAAAATGCTAAAGAAGCTAAGCTGTCCCTCTGTGTTCTTTAATGTGTAAGCTAACCCTAGTTAGCTCTGTGTTGTGTGTATGTGTCGACAGTTCTCACCCGGGTCGCTCTCGAGCTCCAGCCAGCCTTTGTTCATGTTTGCATGTGAGCACGGATGATCGGTATTTACGATGTTTTCCAGTCCATGTCGTCAGGAGAGATAACAAACTTTAACCGTGACGCTGCGTCCATTCACAAGAAAACTGTGCAGAGCTCAACATAAACACAATAGACAGAACTGGCCGCGTTCAAAGCGGCGTCATCAAGACGCGACGAGCGTCCGGCTCATTAGCTGTAACTTCCGGTTGTCAGAACACGGCTAATACAAACCAACACACCGCTAAACAGGAAGTCATGATCTAATAAATGAATCGATACACATTTTGTTCATTGGGTGCAAAAACGTAAATTTAAATAAATACAAAGGAGATTTTATACAAATAAAAGAAAGAATGATAACCAGGTAAAGTATCACGTTATGTAAACATGTGAGCAAAACTTTATTCATATTTAAATACCATGGACAGTAAGAGCTGTCATACAAGCTGCTGCCAGAAAAATGTGTGTATAATGTGATGAAACATTAGACATAAATATACAGAATAAAAACTAACACACATACAAATACACACATAAAGGACTTTTGTTAAGTGTTAAGAGAATAAAATGATCTGAAACCTTTACAATTCATAGTATACGATTTCAAATGATGAACATTTGAATCGCCTGAATTCCTAATTGTTCTAAAACAGCACCACAGTTGTACTCCTGAAACTGATGTGTACTGCATGTTACTGCATATTTACTGCTACTATTTACTACTACATAGACGTTATCCTATAATATTATTATGTAAGCTAATGACAACACTTCGTGAAACATTTAGCATACGCAGAACAGAGAGAATAAAGTTAAAACAACTTATTTCCACTGCTACTTAACTGCCCAAAACATGTGACATCCAGATAAATTTGCATGTACAGTGTATTATGTATTACAAATACTGTACAGTTTAAATGTTGCATATAACGGCTATATCTTTAAGAGACAACATCCATTTATGAATTGTGCAATCAATAATATCTGACCACATTGGATATCAATACATGTTTTTACAAAATTATAAAAACTGTGATGGATTACAGTTGTGTCCTTATACTAAATAATTGAATCATGTAAGTAAGCATCTGCATGCAATTCTTTTATTAGTATTTTTATTTTATTCTATTTCTTGAAGTTTTCTTGGTTGACGGGCTTTATCTCGGAACGTTTCTTGAGGAAACCTCGGGGAAGCAATTCATGGTCACGCTGAAAGGAAAAAAAGAATAATTGGAAATTAGCAACGTTTATCAGATCATTTGCATAAACACACGGTGGATATGAACTGACTGGCCGTTTATTCGAAGTCAAAACCCCGGGTCCGTGGAGGAGAAGCCGCGCATCGTACACGGTGAGCTGCAGCCACACACCGGTGTTTGTGTTGAACGCGTCCGAGCTAGCTAGCCCTCATTTCGGCTAGCGTTAGCCAAGTGCTCGCTCCACTTCCACCGTATTGGGTCGTTCTCTCCCAGCGAGCTTCGACCGAACCAGCGCTTCGTGGGCGGAACGTTGCTCTTCTTCCTCGCCGCCCCCCAGTTACAACCAGCTCGCCTCGTTTTACTGCCCACAGATGGACACAGGTCGCGTACGTGGTTTGGACGTTTGAAATTGCGTTTATTGTGTAAGTAGCTAGCATATTTGGTGCGCTGACTAAGCTTTGGAAAACAATAGTATTCATATGCATCCAGTCAGGAAGCCCGGTAACTGACGACAGTTGCTTGTGGTTCGTGCTCACTATAACAATAACAACAACACAACCCACTGGCTGCAGAGGGAGCTTTGTGCTACTGGCTAGCTGCCTCCATCCTCGGCCATTGGGGGGGTGGGGGAGATTCTTCCCAGGGGTCGTATCATTTGCAATTTTTAAAGCATCCACCTCTGGTCGATATTTCCGTCCTTCATCCTTGCGCAATGTATGCCTGGTAATCAGGGTGGGATACACACTAATGTAAACAGTGTGAGTCTAATCATAATAACCTGATGTGGAAGGAACCACCAAACGATCCAGTGAGTTAAAACACACAACGTACAGTATGTCCTCAAACTCTTACCAGCAGCTTAGAAACACGAGCTCGCATTAAAGTTACGATGGAACTTGTAACAAATGTAGAAATAGATCTCAATGCTGTTACCATAATATTACGAAACTTTTTATGCCTAGAGGGTTGGTTTTTCACCCCTGTCCATTTGTTTTGTTTGTTAGATTTTACACCGCATGCAAAAACTACTGGAGAGATTACTAGGAAACTAGGTGAGCGAATAGGGGTACAGGGAAGAGCAAGATCCCATTAAACTTCAGAGTGGCTCCAGTAATTTATTAACATTCTTTAAAACTGCTAGAGTGGATTGAATTTAAGGGAACTGTTGGTCCTTGATGGAGATATGTTCTCCAATCAGTACCATTCTTGTTGCCTTGGTTATTTAAATGCTGTCCACATTTTACAAAGTGCCAAAAGAAAATTAGGTTCTCTGGTTTGCCAGCTTCTCCTCTGACTACCTGTTTACTTCAGTGATTTAGATACAAATATACTGTATATTTGACATTCTTTGAGTGTAACAGCCCAAGAGATTTAAAAAATATATGTGCAAAATCCCGCCATAGAAGTTTTTTGTTTATGTGTTTAGTTTTTTGTATTGGGGGTAGATTTCTTCATATTGTATTACACTGTTATGCTATAAGTGCTTTTTCATTTAGTGGATAGAAATCCATTTCTGTCAACATTCATGATCATTTAATAGTTAAACAGTATCATCAAAAATATCATTGTAGTTATAGCAAGTAGTTATACCACTGTTCATTAAAGATGTGATGTGTTTTATCACGTTAGGGCTCCTGATGAAGGTGTGTAGGTAATACTTTAAGAGCCCTGCAAGACGCCATGTCTGAAGAGGCGAATTCGGAAAGTGACCTGGAGCCCAGCCTTAACAGTGAAGAGGAGAATTTGGATGATGAGGAGGAGGAAGAAGAAGAGGGAGACGTGGATGAAGATGACGATGAGGATGACAATGATGGAGACGATGAAGATGACGGTGTTGGTGAGTGATCAATTTAAAACTCAAATGAAAAGTTGAAAACCGAGGGAAGAAGTGTTGTCTAATTGATAATATGTATTAGAAGTTGGTACTTGATAAGTTGTCTTTTAAGACTTCAAGTGAAATGCTGTCTCTTCTTTCTTAAGATCGGCCCGCCAGTGCCCAGGATGGCAGGGACTCCGCCTCAGCTACCTCCGGAGAGCCTTCCTCTGAGCCTCCATCTCGGCCTGCATCACGCCCGTCCTCCGGGGCGCCCTCCAGATCTCCGTCGAGACCTCCCTCCGGCTCTCAGCCTCCAAACAGCCCCAAAAGCGCAAAGAGCAAATCACCTTCCAGCAAAACCAAGAAACAAAAATCCTCTAAATTAACCAAATCCTCCAAGTCTTCAAAAGGCCCGAAATCTTCCAAGCCATTAAAACCTGTACACATGAGGAAAAATATCAGGTACATTGATCTTTCACATTAGGTCAAATTAATAAGAAACTTCTGTGCCTATCCAATATTACACTATACTGTAACATTACCTTTTTTCTTCTTTGCTTACAGAAAGCTGCTTAAAGAGGATCAGCTGGAGGCTGGGACCAAGGCTGCTCAACAGGAAGAGATGGAGAGGCGGAAACGTCTGGAGCAGCAGAGGAAAGACTTTCCCGCACCAGCCCCAGTTTTCCCAGACTCTCAACTAGGTGACTGTCGTGTGCCCTTTAACCCTGGATGTTTTTGCATCCAGTCATATATTTGTTTGACAATCATTTCTGTATTAAATTTCCCCACTCCACCTTTCCAACAGTGGACACTGCTTCGCTTTTAGGAGAAGTATCCCACCTGCTCCCGGCTCACCTGATCAAGCAGGACGTGATCTGTCTGGACAGCAGCGGTGATGAAGATGAACAAATGGAACCCGACTTGCCTGCACTTGCCATCAGAGATGGTAAGAGAGGGGAATTTCAATATCATTCAACATTTTGAGAATCGAGCAAGTTCTCACAAAGTGTTTATTTCACCAATCATCACCCAGATATAATTGAGCTCAGCTCTGGGGATGAGGATGCTCTGCAGATAAGCAGCGAGTCGGCTGATGAGGACGCTGATGGCACCACCGGCGCAGAGGAGAGCAGTGGGGCACATATCAACGATGCCTTTAACCTGCCTGACGCCCAGGGTCAAGTGCTGGTTAACATCAATCACCCTGCAGAGGAGAAAGACATTTATCTCGCTCCACAGCTGGCCAGGGCTGTCAAACCCCACCAGGTAAACACATCATCTCATTTTCTCTTGTACTCTCGAAATATAAACTCTGTTACTGACACCCAGAGTCCAGCTTGTTTTCTTACAAATGCTATCCATTTCATCTCGTAGGTCGGGGGGATCCGGTTTCTCTATGATAACCTCATTGAGTCTCTGGAGCGTTATAAGACCAGCAGTGGATTTGGCTGCATCCTTGCTCACAGCATGGGGTTGGGCAAGACACTGCAGGTCATTTCCTTCATTGACATCCTACTGAGGAACACTGAGGCTCACACTGTGCTGGCCATTGTCCCAGTGAGTACATGACGTGTGAACTGTGTTAAAAAGAAAACAATGTAGTCAATAGTTTATTAATTAATTTACCCTCAAGTACAAACTTGATTTCGTTTAAACTAACCACCAAAATATTTGTTTTCCTCCGCACAAGGTGAACACACTTCAGAACTGGCTGACAGAGTTTAACCTCTGGCTTCCTCCTCAAGAAGCCCTCTCCCCTGACACTGACCCTACGCTCCTCGCTGGCCGAATGTTCAAAGTTCACATTCTCAACGATGAGCACAAGTATGTAACATGCAACGTTGTGTGATTGTGTGCAAAGTTTGGTCTTTATTGTTAAACTTATCTTCTAATCATTCTGATTGTGTTACCCACAGAACAACACCGGCTAGGGCCAAGGTTGTTGAGGACTGGTCTAGAGATGGAGGTGTGTTGCTGATGGGTTATGAGATGTACCGTCTGCTGTCCATGAAGAAGAGTTTTGTTACGGGCAAGAAGAGGAAGTCAAAGAAGCCCGCAGGACCAATCATCATTGACCTGGATGAAGAGGACAGACAGCAGGAACTCATGAAAGGTCAGTTAAAAGTTTAAGAGAAGCGGTGAAGTTGTCTATGCACCATAAACATTTATATAAGAATATGAGATACAAACTGACATTTATTGTGTGATATATATATTTACAGTCTCACTTCAAATGGTCTTCCCTCATTTCTATGTCCTTCAGGAATTGAACAGTCCATTGCGCGGCCTGGTCCAGATGTGGTGATCTGTGACGAGGGTCACCGCATTAAGAACTACCATGCCAGCACATCACAGGCGCTGAAGAACATCCGCTCCCGGCGCCGAGTAGTTCTGACAGGATACCCATTGCAAAACAACCTCATTGAGTACTGGTGCATGGTGGACTTCGTCAGACCTGACTTTTTAGGCACAAGGCAGGAGTTCAGCAATATGTTTGAGCGGCCCATTCTGAACGGGCAGTGCGTGGACAGCACACCTCAAGATGTCCGCCTCATGCGATACCGCAGCCATGTGCTGCACAGCTTGCTGGAGGGTTTTGTGCAGAGGTGAGCTCTCTTTTGGAAATTAGAACATGAGACTCCCACGAACAATACCTAATTGTTGGTGATTTTCTGGTTTACAGACGGGGTCATGATGTGCTGCAGGACCAGCTTCCCTCCAAACAGGAGCATGTCATCTTAGTACGACTTTCTCCCATTCAGAGGGCACTGTACACTGAGTTTATGAAACGCTTCAGAGAGGCAGGAAACAATGGCTGGCTCGGTCTTAACCCACTCAAAGCCTTCTGTGTGTGCTGCAAGGTGAGACTGCTTTTTTGTTTTTATCTTAAAATCTTGTTGTCATTTCTGAGTTGCTACTTATACATGTGTCTTCATTCCTCCAGATCTGGAATCACCCTGACGTCCTATACGAATCCCTGCAGAAGGAGACTCAGGCCAATGAGCAGGACCTAGACCTGGATGACATCTCTTCGCGTTGCCCCCCCGGTGCTGGCCTCAAGGCCAAAGTAGCAGACTCAAGCAACAGCAAAGTTAACATCACCCTACCACCACTCAATCATTCACAAGAAAAGGCCAATCAAGTCATCACATATGAATGGGTATGTCAGGACACCATTATAACTCCAGTAAACTAAATATCCACTTTTGATGCATACGATTTTTTACACTTAAGTTTATTTAACTGCTAATTTTCCATTTATTTGTTTCAGGCTAAGAACATAATGGCACACTACCAAACTGGACTTCTCCAAAACTCTGCCAAGATGGCTCTACTCTTTCATTTGATTGATGAGAGTGTGAGAAAAGGAGACAAGATTTTAGTGTTTAGGTAAGATCTCTTCCCAGCGTACATCTCATTAGACACAAATCCAACATTAAGCAGCTTAGAGAGCAGGTAGAGTTTTCAGAGCTTTTTTAAAGACTGTTTGAAAATATTTGTTTTTATCCTCCATAACTTATTTTCCTTTTTATAAACAGGAATATTACAATTTACAACAACGATGGTGTTTAGTGAAACAAAATTGATGGTTGTTTGCAGTATGTGACTATTAAACACAGCAGTTTATTGGATTTCACATTATTTCGTTAAAAATAAAACATACTTTTCTTATCTGTGTCTGTTCTGTTGCCCCTAGTCAAAGCTTGTCCACGCTGTCTGTCATTGAGGACTTCTTATCAAAGAGACCGGTGCCAACAGACGTCCCCTCCTCTGCCACCCAAAACCAAAACTGGATTCGCAACCTCAATTACTACAGTGAGTCATCCATTCTGTTCTCTCCTCCTGGCTTTCAACTGTGAAACCTCACAGCTCTGATCGTCCACACGTTTGCTCTGTGCTCTGGAAACGAGCATAATCAGGAGCAATGTAATTGGAACTCGACAAATATGTTGTGAATAGCTGATGCATGTCTGTTTCTGCAGGACTGGATGGGAGTACGTCTGCCACAGAAAGAGAACGACTGATCAATCAGTTCAATGACCCAGAGAACACCGCTGCATGGCTCTTCCTCCTCTCCACCAGGTCTGTGTCTCGACTCTATTCTTTTTTTTTCGTTTCTCACACATCATCCAAACATTGGTGGGAAGTTTATCTTTGTTTTTCTGTGTTCCTTCCAGAGCTGGATGCTTGGGAGTAAATCTAATCGGGGCCAACCGCGTTGTTGTGTTCGATGCCTCCTGGAACCCTTGTCATGACGCCCAGGCAGTGTGTAGAGTGTACCGGTATGGTCAAAGGAAACCATGCCACATTTACCGCCTTGTTTGTGATTTCACCCTGGAGAAGAAAATCTATGACAGACAGGTCTCCAAACAGGGCATGTCTGGTAAGAAAGTTAAATGCTTTATTTTTTATCAGTATAACTTAAAACTCTGTAAAGTCCAGTAAGACTTGATTCACTGTAGATCCCTGTAAACGGTCAAACCTCACCCAGTCTCTTTTAACACATTTGTAACCTGTTCTTATGTCGCTGATAACTAATACTTATATGGATGTATCTTGTCTGTGTGTGTAAATATAGACCGTGTAGTTGATGACCTGAATCCAGTGCTGAACTTTACTCGTAAGGAAGTGGAGTCATTGCTGCACTTTGTAGAGGAAGAGCATGGCGCCAATAAAAACCATCTGGGATCCTCGGACGACTTTGAGGAAGTGCTTTACCAAGCATGTCAGCGTTACCCACACTTCATCACCAAGGTACAGTTACCAGGACTCTGAAAGAAAGGAAGTTTTTGGGAGGTTTGTTTGATGTTTAAATAAAGAGTAGGTACTTAATAACTTACCTGAAAGGGACCCAAGCATTCTCCTCAGACTATTTTGATACTCTAATATGGTCTTTATTACCTTTGTTTACTTTACGCCCAGTAGTAGCCCCAGTCTGCAGATCAATAAACACAAACTTCTTAATGCCTCAGTCCAAAAAAAACCCAGGAAGGTTCATTATCCACATGAAACTGTTTATGTGTATCAAGGATTGCAACCTGCTTTTGTAAAACAACATTCTTCTTACTTTAAATTTCAGTCTGTAAACAACAGTAGATTCTTAACTTGTTGTCATCACATCCAATCTGGATGATATAGAAGTCTAGTAGCGGCTCCATTGAATGTTTAAAAATCTGAATCCTATTTGAAAAGAGGTTGAGTATTTCTGTGGTGAAATAGATAAGCAGGAGAGGAAACCAAAGGAAACATGATTACTTTATTAATATTGTGAATCCTACATAGACTGTGATTCTCCTCCTGTATGTCAGGGATCAAACTGCATCTTGCTTGGAATCATTTTTCACTTTTTCCACATGTGTCTATAGCAACCTTTCCATCACGAGTCTCTGCTGACGGACCGGAAGGAGTCGAAACTGACCAAAGCGGAGAAAAGAGCGGCCAAGAAGAGCTACGAGGATGAGAAACGAGCTTCTGTGCCGTACTCTCGCTCTTCCTACGCAACCTATTATCCAACCAGTGATCAGGTGCTCGCCAACATACCAGCATTTAACCAACGGGGCTGGTGAGTTTCAGACTCAATATTTTATCTTGCCCTCCTGGCTGTACATATTTGTTGCTGCTGCTTGAGTATATGTGTGTGTGAAAGTTCATCTCATGAGTTCAGGGCTCGTATTTCCAGGCGTCCCATGGCAAGGCCAGATGACAAGCCTGTAGCAAGTGTCAGGCCCATCCAGTCAACCCCAATACCCATGATGCCTCGCCAGGTCGGCATGGGCATAGCCGGCTCCAGCTCAGCCGGCAGCCTGCCTGCCAACTTCCTGCAGAAAGCTGGAGTCTACGTGCAGAGGATTGTAACCACAACCGGTAATGTGTAGTCTTTTTTTAAAATCTTGTATCACTGAAAATACCAAATTAGACCCACTGTTATATTTCAATTTGCCTTTCAACGGAAGAAAAGAGAATTGTATTTTGTGACATATAATGACCAGACATTAACATCAGCCCTTTTGTTTTGATCTGCAGATATTGTAATCCCAGGAGCCAACAGCACAACGGATGTTCAAGCTCGCATTAGTGCAGGAGAGAGCATCCATGTCATCAGAGGATCTAAAGGTATTTGTGGCAACACAACAATTTGTCTTTGCTTATGAATCATTTTAGTAAATGCTTCTCACACTTCATGTTTCCTCCAACACAGGCACCTACATCAGGACAAATGATGGAAGGATTTTTGCTATTCGTTCAGGAAAGATCAGTAGACCAGTGCTCGGAGGCTCTGCTGCTTCAAGAGGTACAAATTCATAAATTAAAGTATAATTTAAATCCTCCTCCATAGTTTTGCCTTACAGCCATCCAAACACCTCCTGTTACTTTGTAGGTGGAATTTCTGTATCTCGGAACCTTTCATGACTGTATTTTTCGGTCCCCTCCACAGATACCCAAGGATCCCTGATCCATTCAGTGAGTAACGGCTGTTCATCCCCTTTTGATCAGCAGCAGCGCTCCCCCAATGAGGAACAGTGTTCCTCCCCTCTGAGCGCTGAGATACTCAGAGAACTCAGCCGCTACACTTCATCTACGGGCGACGAAGCCACCGGCGCGGGGAGCGACCTGCCGTCGCCCCCACATGTATCGACCGTTCCAGCAGGGGATGGTGACGATTCTCAAAACAGTCCAACTGGCGACCTCGGCAGGGAGCGCAGCGACCACCTCATGAACCTGGCATTAGAGTTGCGTGGCGCCAAACGCAGAAGTACTGAAAGCCCGGGAAGCACACAGTTAGGAGGCAAACGCACCTCTTCTGCAGCTCGTTTCCCTGGACTCTCCATGGGCTCCAGTGGGCTCAGTTTCCCTCCCATGGGTTTGAACTCGTCCTCCCTTCTGGGTAACCTAGGGCACATGAGTCACCCACTTCTAATGGGTGGCAGCGGTGGATCGTCATTCCTTCAGTCACCAGGACAAACACTGGCCGACCTACAGACTATGTTCCCCTCTGCAGGCTCAGACCTCTTGAGACAGTCTGCCCCAGGGAATGGACACCTTCCCACCCCCTCCTCTTCCTCCCTGTCCACTGTTTACTCCTCTGCTTCCACCACGGCCCCCATGTCATCGACACCCTCAGCAGCAACTTCTTCCTCCATGGCATCAGGTTCTCTGCCCCCATACTTGATGAACCCCAGCATGGCTGGCCTGCTTTCATCAGGCTTCCCCCTCAACTACAGTCAGTCGCTGCTGTCCGAGCAGAGGATGTTCCCCACCTCTCTTCTTTCTGGGTCAGGGGGGTACCCTGACTCCAGTTCTTCTACGTCAAGCTTCCTCTCTCATTACAATCCCACTTCCAGCCTGTTGGGGGCAGCTCTAACCCAACCGGACCGACACCAGATCACAGAGAATGGCGGCAGTAGTTCAGATGACGATGTTATAGAGGTGATGGGACAGTAGCGACTTGTGAAGTCACGGAGAGGCAGTTTCACACACAATCTTATTAAGTACATACGGGATGGGAATAATGACATGTTTACATAACTAAATTAATTATTTCATAGTATCTACCCTAACTCATAAAGTGGTTAATGATAGCCATAGGTATTGTTTTATTTTGAATGTTTGAGCAAATCAAAATGAAAGTGACAAAAAAAAAGTGAATGAAAATAATTATGAGTAGCGAAATTGGACAATGTATAAATCACCTAATTGTCAAAGAAATGAAATTCCCATTTCTATGGTCTCATTGAACTTCTCTCACAGACACTTTTACCTGAGAGATAATCAACGTAAACCTTCATGAAAAAGTCACAGTAACAAATCCTAATGCTGAATATCCCAGACTTCACCTGGAGCCTCAGAGCAGTGGGAACACACGTTCTGTCAATTGGGGACCAGCTGAAGCTTAAGGTGGCTTTCTAAGCACAGCCCCTCCTTCTACATTTGTAAGCAAGGCCTCGCTGGGCCGTTAGTTTTATTTCTTCTGAATGCAGATGGAATCACATTATTTAAAACTGTTGGATTTTCTCATCATATATTTTGCTGGGAAAACAGTCAAGTGCTTTCAAATTTGTCAGCCGAACTCACCTGCTGAATACTGATTTACTTATTTCAGTTTTTTAAGTAAAAGAAAAGTGGGAAAGCTATGAAGTAACTGGAGGTCACAGAGGCTAAAAAACTACGGTGTTACTATCTGTGAAAATCCAGTTAATATATCAAGAGAAAATCCTTCAGAGTTTCCCTTTTAACACAGAAACTTTAGGCTTTCAGAGCATATTTTAGTCTTTAGCTATTTGATAGACATTGTGGCATCCCCTGTCGAAATTATGTTATGTGTGAAACAATAACTGAACATGTTGATACTTTGTAAATAGCAGTCATTATCATTGTTTATATTGCAAGTCGATACTGTGCAGTGTGTAGATTTTTGCTCATGGGGAGAAGGCTCATTATTACGACTATCATGATGATAAACACGCCTTCACACAAGTGCTGGGCAAACAAATTTATGTTCAACTTTGTAATTTTCTTCTTTTTTTTTACCAAAATGAATGTACCTTCATATCAGCCTTTGATAACACAGGGGCTGGGACATGGATTCAGACTGTGTTCTTTCATTTTTGGCCTTAAATAACACAAAGGGGTCTTTAGCATCACAGAGGAAGATCTACTGAGCATTTAGACAAGTCGGTGACAAACTCGAAACACCATTCTGTGGCAGAGTCAGCATAATGACTAAAAGCACCAAGTGTGGAAGCCAAGAGGAGCACAAACAAACCCAGTGTGTCCTCGGTATAAGATGAGTTATCGCCGAGTCAACCTACATGCTACATCTATTTTTCACAATGACTTTTACCACAGATCACTTTAACAGACTCCTGAGAACACGTTACCTAAACTGTATAAGCTGTTGCATTTGTACAGCCTGAGTGTGTAAAACCTTTAATCAATGTATCCAACAACCATCAAATCCATCATGATAAAGATTTCATTACAACCACCAGTGACGTTGTAAGAACGCTGTTGGGTGGTGTGTGGCGGCCTTACCAAACTGACATTGCCATCGATATGGTAGCGTTTCGCCTACGTGCAGTGCAGTGTGCGTAGCGTCAGTAGTGTCGGTCAGTGTTGATCTGCGGTGCTTTAGGGAGTCTTAAGTCTTTGCTGTTCTCTGTAGCCTTGTTTCTGTGTTGTGATGACACCTTGAGGTATTTAGATGTAGGACGGTTCCCTTTTCTTCCGTTAATTAAATAGGTTAGATTCAGTGTGGAAGCCTTTAGAAAACACTGGATAACCTGAGACAACAGGTTATTCCCTACGAAGGCTCATGTTTGTAGAGACGTTTTCTCGTGGGGCCCCTTTGCCCCTACAGTCTGAGTACTGTTCACCTTTTAGTTTAACTTTGTACCGGCTCCTTCTCTTCTGTCATGGATGATACATTTATATCATTAGACGTCTCTGCTTTTCTTCAACATGTCTTAGAAACGTGCGTTTTGCTATGTTTCTAATGTGAAGGTGGAGCTGGCATTTTGGAAAAAAAGGATCATATCTGGTACATTATACTGACCTTTATTTTCAGTCTTCTTTATCTGTTGGAAACACTACACATATGGATCATAGAAATTATATCAGTATATAAAAGAATTCCCCTTCTTACCCCATTCTTGTCAATTGTGTGCATTTCTCATGTTTCAAGGGAACATTTCTTTTTTTTAAAAACTGTTTTTTATAACTTTAATTATCGGTGTTCGTTCACCTGACAGTTGTCTCCTGTATTTCGGTGTAAGTCTGAAGTTTATTTATTTATGTAAAAATATATACTGGGTTTGTTTTCTTTTTGCTATTACTTTTTTAAACATTTGTTCACTTTGACCCATTGACGGCTGATCCAGTAAGAATTTCGTATATATGCAGCCTAGATCGAAGCAAGACTGTGTTATCAATGTTATTTTAACAATAAAACACATACTGCAGTGTGAATCATTGATATATGTGCTTTTAATGTGGATACACCTTTGGTATGACATCATCAAACATGGTCAAGTCAGTAACCAGGAGGACAGATATTAGCAACACAAGATACAAAAGTTCAACCTGAGATCAACAAATATTCAAGGACATTCAAGGCAGTATTTAATGAGATCATGACTAAATCAAAAAAAAATACTCTGGGATTTCTGACGAAGTTTTGGTGATGTCTTATTATCTCATTGTGTAAAAACCAGCCTCACACTGTTCAGTCTGAAGATAATATTGAAACCATTTCTTTTTATTTCACTAACTGACATCTTTTGCTCAAACCTGTCACATTTGAAGCTGTTGAGTTCAAAAACGATATTGAGTCTATAGCGATGCTAGCAGCTCTGAGAATGAAGAGGAAAACAATGCTTTGCATAATGATATTTCTAGCATACTGGTGTTTGGCAGTTATCGTGAGTGGAAATAATCATACACTGTTTATAAAGATGGACGACACGACTGCTCCCCAAAAGTGCAGCTAAATTCTCTTGATCGCCACCTGCTGCAGTAGAGGTCATAAATTCTGCCTCCTCCATGTGAGTAAATGTCACATGGGCCAAACAAAATTTTGTGATTCAGCCTTCATATCCAGGAGACTTCTTCCATATTAATATACAGTCCATGGTCATAATTCAAACAGTATGGCTTAAAACATCAGAAGCTACAAACAAACAAAGGACTCAGTGTCCTCTATTTCAGCCAAAGGCAATGAAATGTTTAAATTAAAATAATTTCATTATCCACACATTTCTTGGGAGAATAAAGAGTCTGTAGCTTCAGAAATCATAGTAGTCGTATGAGTCTGAAAGAAATGAAATCTCTGTTAAACATCGCACAGGTTATAAGCGACAGTGTTAAAGTCCGCTGACGTCTCCTCTCTCAGGCCTTCAGACGTTTCTTGGCCATGTACGCACTGGTGACTTGGTTCATTATCATGAGAGCGCTGACGGCCGGGCACAGTGCCGACAGGTACCAGCTGTAGTCCTTGACAGAGGCGGTGAACCAGGCCGAGCAGAGGCCGAGCAGCAGGCTCATGCTGCCGAGCAGGTACGTGATGAGCCCGGACGCCGCGTGGTAGCGCTTGAGTTTGGCCAGGGACCAGCCTTTGGCCAGAGAATGGTAGATGAGAGGCACAGCGGCCAGAGACTGCAGCGCGACCACGCACACCGTGAGCAGGCCGAGCACACCGTGCCATGAGGTGAAGTGGGGTTTACTGTTCAGGTGCTTGTTGTAAAAGATGGCCGCCAGACCCAGGCCCGCACAGGACACACACAGGCACTGCAGGACCCAGTGAACACGACCTTTGATCTTGTGTGAGAAACCTTTGATGGGGGAGCCGTGGGGGGAGAAGATGAGTATGGCTTCTGTCATGAAGAACGAAAACTGAAGAGGGGAAAAAAGGAAATGTGTCAACTGATGATTACATTTGATCGTAACTTACAAATGACTTCATGTGAAATAACTGCCAAGAGGTTTTCTATTGATCAACCATTTTAGAGCTGCAGCATGTATTTGATTAATAAATCAGTTGATCGCATAAAATTGTGGACATCTCTCTGTCTATTATTTGCTAATTCAATTTCATAAATGTGATCCTGTTACAATCCTCTTACATTGTTGTTTAAAATTTTACAGCTATTTGCTCTTGTTCATACAGTATCTTTACTTATGTCTTACTTTTAGTGATGTGTCTAGTATTACTATCCCCTATAGTTCCCCGTATTGGGACAAAATAACTGATTATCATCTTATCTTATTTTCATAATGAGACTTTTTTTTCCAGCGCCTACAATAATGACTGTGTACCTTCAGTGTCATATATGACAATAGGGTTTGGACAGTTATGTTACAATCAATAACCTCTTTAAAATGTATATGCAGTGATCCTTTTCACATGTTTACAGCTGAATACATTTAATTTTGAAAGCTCCAACTCACAGCCAGCGTCATGAGGAAAGGATGCCAGGAAAACAAACCTGGAATAACATGAAGGAAGTCAAATTAATTCAAATGAAGTCAAATGAACACAGGGACGACACAATATGAAAGTGTGTGTTTGTGTGTGTGTGTGTGTAGCATCACTCACTGGTGCCAGGTCGGGCCATCAGAGCGATGAAGAGGCTGAACACGATGCAGATGAAGTGGGTCAACACAGCTGCAGCTCTCCTGGTGAACCCGTAGATCCGCGCCTCAGACTCGCTCTCTATGTTGTTCACAGCCATGTTCGGGTAAAGACGTGTTTTTTTATAAAGATAGAAACATGGAGGCTGCTAACCTGCGGTCACTGCGCTGTTACCCGACGTGAACTCTGCTGCACAAGAACGCGGAACTGATGCTGGATGTGAAGTGTGACCTCCTCCGGCTCGAGTCCCGCTTCATTCACACACCGAAGCTCGAATAAGAAAACGATCCTTCATAACAAACCAGCTGTCACACGAACGCGTCCTAAGGAATCAGGATTATGGCTTCTCCAAAGTTCAGTCCCTCATGTGATGATTTGAATAAAAAAAAAGAAGTCACACTTCCGCTTTGATTTTTCAGTGTAAAGCTTTGTAATCAATCTACCACCTCTCCAGAATACAACTATACCATATATAGGTTACTGTGAGGGAAATATGTACATTTATTACACTAAATGGTCCACTTAAATTCAAGTGAATGCTCTATGTAGAGTTTGTGTATGCAGCACACATCCTTCGGAAGCCTTTATTGTGAAATTGTGATATCCGGAAGTCTTCTAGTTTGTTTTGTTATTATCGTGTAATTGACGAACCCTGACCAGGCTGACGTGGAACGTTTCCGGAGAAATGGTCAATATGGTGTTGCACAGTGACTGTAAATACACGTAACTTTCAAAGAAGAAAAACAACCTGCCTCAAATGTTGAAGGTTGAATTATTATTAATAATAATTATAGAACACAATCATATTTCCATGCAGGCAAACTGAGGATATTTATGTATGTATGTGAGTAGGTTAGTTGAATGTTTGTGTGTGTGTGTGTGTGTGTGTGTGTGTGTGTGTGTGTGTGTGTGTGTGTGTGTGTGTGTGTGTGTGTGTGTGTGTGTGTGTGCGTGCGTGTGTGTGTGTGTGTGTGTGTGTGATGTCTAAGTCTAACACAAGTCATTTCATAACTGAATACTGACTGTTGGCTGTTAACTGGTTATTGTGCTCCAATTACTCTCCAACAATCTTGTGACTCTGCATGGTCACCACACATAAAACAAACATGCTCATTCAGGACGTCTCTCTCTCTCTCTCTCTCTCTCTCTCTCTCTCTCTCTCTCTCTCTCTCTCTCTCTCTCTCTCTCTCTCTCTCTCTACATCTCTATCTTTTCCTCCCATCATTGCATCCTCGGCCATTGTTAGACAATGGAGGATGCAATAGACATTCCCTGTGTTTACAGGGACATATAATAAAGTCCTAAAGAGGGGAACGTCTGCATATGCGCATTATTACTAGACAATTAAAAAACCTGTTTACAAATATCCTATAATGCATTGTTAACTAAAGCTGAGTGGTCTTAAGGTAATGTGTATTTGTATCAAAATGCAATTGGTTCTTCCCAAGTCTGGGCCCCTTCTCATCATCTGGTTTGGTCGAATTTGGTTCTACTTTTTTTGCGTAATTGTGTTTTTAAACAAACACACAAACGAATTCAGAAACCAGTGTGAAGTGGGGAAGGAAGAAGGGAAGTTCTAAATAAAAAGTAAGTACACACTTACTTTTAAATGAAGTTAGAACAAATGTAAAACTAGCCAAGACACTAATGAACACTCAGAACACTAATGCAACAGTCTGCTATGTCATCATAGCTAAGGTTTGGTCTCATAATACATTTCAGATTATATATTCTTCACTAGTGACGCTGCTGCAGGAGGCGGGATCTATTGTTACCTATCTGCTCTGATTAGATCATTGAACCAACACCCCTCTAATTATTGATTACCTTTAAAGCTAAACAAAAAAATCTATGTGAACATGTAACACAATGTATGTTGAGTAGAAAGTACAGATAAAGTGATAAATGTAAAGTTAAGATACATAAAAAATGTGCTTAAATACAACAACTAATACTTTGTTACATCCCACCACTGTGTGTAACCACATGCATGTGAAAATGTATGTGTTAACATGGCCGTGTGCATGTAGTGAGATTTGTCCCTTGTGGCTCCTCATAGTGTCCTCCTGCCGGGACGGGTTAATGCGCACACGGGATTAGACGGTAATCCGCACTCATGCGCAAACACTGGTGCGTGAGACTGGAGAGAGGTTCTGCTCTAATTCTGCGACTCTCACAGATTTCCTCTGAGCTCATGATGGAGAAGTGAAAAAGGTAAGATCGTTTATTCAACGCTTCACTGTGTCATGTGTGTCGCTGTCAGATGAGACTGTTGCTCCGTTTCAGACCTCAGCGTTAAACCGGGCTGTCCCGGGACAGACTGCAAAGGCTTCTTGCAACAAATGGCAGATGAAATACCAAGTTTGTCTTCCGAGCATTGTTTTAGTTCTGTCATTAACAGCAGGAGAACGATCCCGGTCACAGTGTATTTTTGTTGGTCTGTGGGAATAGTGCACCGTGTCCTGCTGGTGGTGGTGGAGGTGGGGGTGACCCACTTGGCAGAAACATCCCGGGTTGTTCACATTCTAGTCACAATATGCAGCTCCACATTGAAACGAGTCCCACTAACTTAAACATCCACCTGTCTGCGAACTTGTTAAACAGGCCAGCTCTGTTTTTATCTGCAGGAAGTGATGGTGTGTGATTCCCTGTCTGTGATTATTCTGTCACCAGTGGTGGAAACAAGATTTGACTTCACTCTGTAATAGCTAAATTGCCAATGTATATAAAAAAGATTTCTTTTGAATAAAGAACTATAAATAAAAGAGTAAACTGGAAAGCACATTTCACACAAGAAATGCAGCTAAAAGTAAATAAAAACATGTTAAACTGTAATTTAAAATAGGAAGAGAATAGGTTTAAAGAAGACATAAGTACAAGTTAAACTTTAACAGAAAAAGGGAAAGAAAAAAGAAAAAGTAAAATTTGACAAAAGAAAGAAATTGAGGAAAAAATATACAAGAGCGCAGGAACGCAGGGAATTGAAAGATCTAGTTAAAGGCTGAAGCAATGATGAATTATATTAAAGACATTCACTGGAGTAGCTTCTCTGATATCTGCCGTAAAACACAAATACAACCAAATATATGGTAAATATAAACATTATAGCACATCTCTTGCTCATCATTTATTCAGAAAAATAAATGTCCCCATATGTGCAAACATTAATGTTAATACGGATGTGCTCATATCGGTTATTGGCCAACCGAAATTTTATATTTAGTTTTTTTCTGTTCAGAATTTAATGAAATAATTTATATTGATCAGTCAGTTTTCTTTTCACTGTCAGGTTCAGAAAAACAGGATGTGTTGTCCCAGGGTTGCACAGGATTATACTCGACATCCTGTCCCATATTTGATCATAATCATATGAATCATGGCATCAGATAACAGAGGTTAATCTCTTTTCCCCAATGTTAAATCCTATAGCATAATGCTGCACCATGCATGTGTATTGCATGGTTTTTGTATGTTACACTGAGCCATGCATTTATTAAAAGTGTCCTCTGTCCTTCAGATCCTAACGATATGACGGCTGATTCTTCCTCTACACAACAAACAAAGCTGGAAGTGGATGGATCAAGCTGACGTGGTGCTTGTGTACACTTCACCCCTCACAGCTTCCCCCACGTCTTCAAAACAGATGTACAGGTGCTCATATTGAGGCTGTCTCCTCTCAGAGCCGTATGCCACTGACATGTCAGTGTCTGTATCGAGGACAGGATGTCTAAATGTGAGCTGATCGAGCTGCAGGACCTCAGTCTGAATGATCCCATCGAGCTGGCTGCTCCTGCGGCCCGAGCCGCCCCATCGGCTCAGCCCTGCTCCTTCAGCGTGGTCCGACTGGTCGGAGACAGCATCAGCATCGAGAGACCCGGGCGTCGGACAGGAGAGGCTGGAGTGGGTCATGACTTCCAGATCTACAGTCACAGTCACACTCACCTCACCTGGTGTGACCTGTGTGGAGAATTCATCTGGGGTCTCTACAAGCAGGGTTTACGCTGCACCAGTGAGTAACTTCTGTACATGAATCTAATTGAATGTGTTTAAAGGATAAGAGATCCTTGGAAGTTTATAGTGCTAGATATATAACTTATTATTTAGTCAGACCAACATACTCTGTCCTGCTGCAGCGGAATAACTCCTAACATTTACAACATTACCCAGAGAGTGACATTTGTGGATCTATTTATATTGACAGATTTCTCTATTCGTGTTTCTTTCAATAAAAGTATGCTGCATATTACGTTTTTTAAAGACTTGTCTTAGACGGACTTGGTGTTTTGAGCCACAATTGGTCTGGAAGAAGCCAGAGAAAGATTAACATATTGAAGGGGTTTGCCCCTTTTTTCCATGTCAAGAACAAAAATATGGTCTAAAACCAGCTTAATGCTTAGTGTGTACAAGCAAAACATGTTTTTGACTGCAGGCATTGACCTACAAAGCAAAAACAGGCAACCAGCCACTAAATCTGCATGTCAGGCTGTTCAGGCGTGCCAATAGGTTTAATAGACATTGTGAACCATTGCTTCCTTTCTAAAGGAAATCAGTATTAAGCTTAATGATAAATCTCTCTGTAATTTAACCTAACAGTAAAAAATGGCAAAAATCATAACACTAAAGAGTGAATCAGCTGTGTCGCTCCATGTTCATCCATTCACAAAATCATCCCTTTCCACTTTCCAGTATCACAAGATGCAGGATGCTCATATTGTGTTTTCCAAGTCATGAGAATCTTTAACAGGGTTGGTCCCGATCTGGTAGGAATGGACTGGAACAAATCATGTTTTAACTGGATGTCAGTTCAGACACTACCTGGGAATTTCTTTGTTTCTCTGTATCGATTGATTTCAGGCGTTTCTGAGACATGTTGAGAGCCCAGTTCAACACAAGATATGAAGCAATGTAGCAATTCGAAAAAAACAGAATAAAGCACATACCCCCACCAAGGCCCAAATGTCACCTTATATTCAATCAAGCTGCACCAATCTGAACACAGATAGAAAACCAAAATCCCAGATTTAAAAAAAGATCTCTGCAATATTATATTATAAAGTAAAAGAAAGTAAAAATACAAATCCTGGCTTAGCCTCCTTGATCGAATCAGCACCACAAGTTGATGGGTTCTTCCTTGGCCTAAACCCAATCCCCCCACCAAGTTTCAATAAAACAAATTCTGTATGTTTGTTTTGCCAAATCCTGCTAAAAGTCAGACATACTGCAACAAAAATAGGCTCTAAATACCGACCTATTCTTAATTTGTATATACAAAACCCTTGGTATGTTGCTTATGTAACATAGATTAAACATCTAGGTTAGTGTGATTTTGGGTGATGCCTTACAGCACAAAGACAGATTACTGAACAAAATTCAGAGCAGAGGGTTCCACACCACAGGTGTTGACGATTCGCCAAAGCAAACCGTGCCTCCTTTAATGCTACCTCTCTCTCTCTCTCTCTCTCTCTCTCTCTCTCTCTCCTTCCCTCTCTCCCCCCTCTCTCCCCCCCCTCTCTCTCTCCCTCTCTCTCTCCCTCTCTCGCTCTCTCAGAATGCAGTTACACTTGTCACTACCGCTGTCAACCATTCATTCACCTGGACTGCAGCACAGACGGAAGTTTGTTAACAGACCAGGGAGATCTGTCTGTCGACGTCATCGAGACAGACACTAATGTGGTGAGGAATTAAGCTGCAGTTACACACTTGACCAGAAAGCACTGTGGTCCTCTAGGGACGGTTTTCATCAATTTTCAAAGAAAAAAAATGATTGAAATAAGAATTAAAATAGTTTAATGTTAACGTTGTGTGGGGGGGGGGCAAGTCATAGCAGATGGAGTCAACCAGATTGCCCACTGCTGTCTGCTGTGTTTTATTGAGCCACATGTCCTCAAAGACACTGGATTTATTACCTCTTCATTGTTGAGGCTTCTATACAGAAAGTAATTGAGGAGAGAGCTGAGAGGAGGGGACAATTCAACAACTTACAAATAAGACAGATGTCCTTATTACAGAACTGCAAAATATTAGCACTACTGTGATCAACAAACCACCACTTACCAGATTAATAGTCGTTTTTCAAGCCAAACTGAATTTGCTTTGGTTCAAGTTGTGATTATTTTGCCATCAATATTTAATATATTTGTCTCATCATGCACGGATCAACCTCACAGCTGTCATTTTCATAAACAAACTACTTTTCTGCAGTATTTCACTGATTTTAAACACATCCATAATCAGGGTGAATCTCAGTGCATAAATAGGAAAGCCAGTCAGACCAAAGATCTCAGTTTTTTACTGATAGTAGAAAATAAAATACACAAAAAATGTCAATAGTCTATGAGTAAATATGTCTTTATTTTGAAGGTCTAAATACTTAGAGTTCTGCCCAGCTCTTAGGGAAGCTACAGCTGATATGGACAATAATGAGTATAGGAACAAGTGCAAACCTTTCTTATCCTCAACTCTTTTCACACACATGAAGAATAACATAAGTAAAAATTTGTTTACCCCTGGGTCATTTTAGCAGATCTCAGTGGGAGTGGTCCGGCCCCTTTTAGATATCTTTGTGAGGTTTTATTGTCAGGGAGGAGCTGATGTGGTAGCTGGGGTTGCGGAGCTGTTAGTGGGACCAGTTTTCTCCAGACAGACAAAGGACAGCAGAGATATTTTGGATGCACAGATCTGGAGATAATTCTAAGATAGTGCGGATGACAGAAATACTAAATCATCAAAAGTCCCGCGCATCTGAACCTTGGAGAAAATGACCCGAGGAAATACATCAGAGGACAGTGGCTCGAAGCTGGAGATATATTTTACTGCCTATACATCTTTCTTTCAAAAGGTCAGAGGGTCAATGGGGATGCAGTGGAAAGGCTGATTATTCCTGAGGCACAAAGCAGGTTTCACTTTCTGTTTTTAGTGATATTCATTCATGCATTGCTTCATTCGATATGATAGAGTAAAAGGTTATTTATTTTACTGTTACTTCTGCTTCTTCACTTTGTCTTGATCCTTAAAGCTCATGTGGGAAGACAAGCTTTCTGCTGACACCCTGTGTTTTCTGCTCTTTACAATTCAGGATGAACAGATCGATTTGGGTAAACAGGGTTTAAGTGTCGGGGAGATTCAGCAGAAGGTTAAGGAGTATAACGCTCAGATCAACAGTAACCTCTCCATGATGGTGGTGAGTGACACATTAACCTGTTATCTGAACCTACAGTGTATACTGAAACCATTTCACTCCCCTATCTAATCCGGTCCATCTGTCCACCTCACAGAATAAAGACGGGTTCTACACTGGTTTCATCAAGGTCCACTTTCAGTTGCTTCGGCCGATCTCCCTACCTCCTCCTGAGAGCCCGATGTGCTCGACAGAAGACGGAGATCAGCAGGACAGGCGGATGAAACGGCGGACATCTTTCTACCTCCCTAAAGACACTGCGAAACACCTGCACATAAGCTCCCAAACACGGGTCCGGGAAGTGATCGAGGCGCTGCTCAACAAGTTCACTGTGGTGGACAACCCGGCCAAGTTTGCCCTGTTCGAACGCACTGAGAGACAGAGTCAAGGTAGTGTTCTTAATGTTGTTTTTTATTTAAGTAAAACAGAACTGTGTTATCAAGGATTACATTTTTGTATTTTGTTCCTCTTCTACTTAGTGTACACCCGTAAACTTTCTGATGACGTTTGTCCACTCTACCTACGCTTGTGTGCCGGACCCAGTGAGAAAATCCTGTGTCTGGTTTTGAAAGAAAATGAGACTGGGGAAGTCAATGTAAGTTTTCATTTGGTGATATGATGAGACGTCAATATATCCTGACAGTTACCTTGTGATTTGACTGTGAACCTGCCCTCCTCCACAGTGGGATGCGTTCAGCTTTCCTGAGTTGTGCAACTTTCTGCGGATCCTGAAACGAGAAGAAGAAGAGCATGTCCGGCAGATAGTCAGGCGTTACGGTCTTGCCAGAGAAAGGACGAAGCAGGCGATGGCGAGGATTACTGCTCCCGCTTGAAAAGAGCCTTCTGCTACCATCACGGATCAGAGTGGGGATCAAGAAGAATATTTCAAGCAATGGAAAAGTGAGGGGAAGACCTCCGACAATGACATTGTGTAGAAGAGGTGTTTTTTAAGAAGAAGGGAAACTGCTGTTACATTTAGTGAGAACCAACGAAAGACACTGCCACTGATTGTGCGAGTTTAACCACTGTTGTTAACTGGTTTGATAAAAAAACATTTAAGATCCCAACCATTCATTGCAGTTAATCCTTGAAAAACTCTGCTGCTTGGTTTGATTATTTATAGCCGTGTTAAAGACATATTTTTCATTTTTATGTGACATTTAGTTTCTTTTATCTTTTTTGAGACTCTTTTTTTAAATTTTGGCACTTTACTAAACCTGAGAAATGGATACGGATAAGTTAAAAGTATATATTCTAATAATCAAATAAACTAATGATAGCAAATGATGGGAAAATTAAGGTTTTGGTTGCAGGGATTTTAAATTGTACATGAAATAAGAGGTTTGATCAAGGTTTGATGTGGTAAACAGTTTTTATGGCCAAAAGGGAACAGACTCTGTAATGTTACCTTCACATGTGATTACACAAAGTCTTGTTCTGCATTCATGGTCAATTATATTTTGTGCCCCAGAATGTTAGGGACACACACCCAGGTAACAACAGTATTGGCTTTAGTAGAATGTGTCTACAGAGGTACACAACTCATAATAAGTCAATAATGTTTGCTGGTGGTCACTAACATCTGCTGATGATCCCTGATATCTTCTGTCGGTTAGTGGAAGATCTTAAAGCATTCAAGGGATATTGACCGTCTTGTCCTAATTTCTAAAAATGTAATAACAGTGTGCACTCTTCAGAGCAGGCTTCCCACAAGGTTTTGGAACCTGGCTGCCGTAATTTACTTTCAGATGGCCCCAGATTAAGTGTGACCAGGCTCTCGTGTTGGATGTTAAGGCCTGTCTTATGTGTTCTAAAGGTGGTAAAGCTAAGCTGAAGCTGAATCACATTATTGTCTCGAAAGCCATTGCGTGATGCAGAATTAAGAGTTTCATTATTTGCAACTAATGCTGAACCCAAACTCCAAATAACAGCCCCAGGTAGATAACAGTATTTGCTGACCACATGATTTTAATAATAGGAATAATAACTCTATTTAAATAGCACAATTCAAAACAGCTGTTACAAAGTTACAAAGAGGAGAAATAAAAACCAGAGTACTGGGAATTTGGCTTTGTCTATTTCTTGAAAATGCTCACTTACTTGTTGATGTCCTCCTGGATTGTGGAGTTTCAACAGATATCTGAAGTCTGGCTGAAATGTTAACTGACAAATTTATCTTCTTCAAATACAAAACCGTGCATAGGAACATAAACACGGTCGAGTAGTAGTGTTGTGTTAAACAGGGTCGCTTTGGGTTTTTAAGCTATATTAGGATTAAGGGTTAAACAGAGACAGTTTCTCTGTTTGAGAAGGAAATTCTCTTCTTCTAATATTAATGGTTTATCTACATTTTTCTAATAGACCTGTAGTTTATCTACTTGACGGTTACTGAGAGGTAGGTCTTTTAACAGCTCATTTGTTTTGAATACACAAGTATCTACCATCGCTACAACTGTGTACCCATCATCCATATTGTGTTTTGTATGACTTTGAAGGAAGTTTTCTCCTGTTAGTACACAACTTTTGTGTCGCTTGTACTGTATGCAGTCGAATTAATTAAAATGTTCACCCTGACACAGTATGCTTGTTGCACACAGAGTACCAAAGGAGATGTGTTGGTAGTAACATTTAAACCAGGATGCTGTGCTCTCAACGCATACTGCATGTGACTATGCAGTATTCTTTCATTAGCAAAGCTCATTCAGGACAACAGCTGGAGTGCAGAGGAACCCAGCATCCAGCAGGGGGCAGCCTCAGGACATCACATGGAAACAAGCAGCAGCAGGCTGTGATTCTTGAAAGGCGTCAGAAGACAAGGCTGGCAACTTCTGGTTTATTCTTAACAATAGGTTTTTAAGGCATGTTAAATCATCCAGTATCTAAAATCCAAAAATGTAAAAGTAACTTTTAAGTAAGGGTTAAAACTAAGGGGACAAACTGACAATTAAGCATTTCGTTTCCATGAAACTGGGAAACTGCTTCTCCTCGGCAAATCAGACAAATCCTCGACAGATAAAATAAAAAAACTATTTTACAAATGTTTGTAAAATAGCTTTAAATATATAGCACGTGTGCTCTCTTCTTCGTTCCCTTCATTAGTGGAGTTATGTGGATTTGGTACATCTCTTACGTATCGCTGTGTGCTGCCTTCTCTGTCCCTCCCCTCCCGTCCACGCAGCGGCGACACCTCCTCGCGTTTCCTCTGCAGTTGACAGTAAAAAGAGGCCAAGAAGAACAACGTGTTACGTTAGCATAAACAGCTAGTTCGGACGTGTGTGTGTATGTGTATTTGTGTGTGTATGTGATAAGCTCCTAGCTGTTGCAGCTATATCATCCCACAAGCGACCCTCTCCCCGGCGACCGGGCCGCTTTAGGTACGTTTTCAACTCAACGGAAGCGACAGACGCCGGTTAGCAAAGCAGCTAACCGTAGCCTTTGGCATTTGGTCAGTGAACGTTGCCCTATAAAAGCAGATGGGAACATGACGACCTGGCTAATGCTAGCAGCGGGGAGCTAAGTGTCTTTCTCGGAAGCTAACGTTAGCAGCCGGGGGGTAAAGTGACATGACAGCGAGTAAAACACGTGTAGGGGGCTGATACTGCATGTTGTTGCTTCGGGTTAGCAACGTTAGCTTTCCCCTCTCCAGGTAGCCGAATGGTTAACGAGCCCTCTGGACACGAGCAGAGCTGACCAATGTGTTCTAGGCTTTTTCTAAATGTCCCACCCTGGATTTACAGACCATGACACAGGGTGGTGGTCCTCCGTGTGTCTGTGGCAGGGCTGTGTTCATGTGAGGTTGGACTGTCATGTCACCGGCCTGCTACATTCAGACCTTCAGGACGTGTGATTATAAACCAGCTGGACTCTTCAACAGACTTGGCTTTGTTTCCTGTGTCTCTTCTGTCAGCCACAAGAAAAGTAAACTTAGCCAAACATTGATGTATAATCACTGCATCTACTGTAACTTCTGCATTGGCTGTAGGTGCTGTGCATTTGTTTTCTTATGGTGCCATTAATATCGGCCTCACAAAACTAGGATCTCGAACTTTGTGGTTTTCTTATTACTTTAATAAAAAAAATGTGAATAGTTAAATCATGATATAATAATCATTTTGCCTGTTTGCATAATATATTGGAAGAAATTAACCTTTCATGGGTTCTTCTCCTGTGTTTTTATCCTGAAGGTCACCTCACACCTGATACAGTGACGCTGTAGCCCCACTGCCAGTTCTGTGACCCAAGAAAAGAATGTGCTGCAGCTGAAGATGGGTGGCAGCGGCTCCAGATCCAAAGGATTTTGGCCTTTTTCTGGCTCAGTTAGTGTGGAAGAACCAACCACAGATGGAGATGAGCAGCCCCTGGCAAGAGTTCGAAGTTTCCGAGGCGCAACGCCTTTTGTGTTTACTAGACGAAGGTAAGTAGCAGCCCCGGGATCACGTGGGACCATCGGAAATATATTACGATTATAGCGGACTGATAAAATGTTATGTTGTTATTATCGCGACGCATCACAAGATAAATGCTAATACTGACAAGTTAAATCAGTATTAGGTTACTAATTTGGAGTTTTATGATTTTGATAATACTTTGTAACTTCATGTCCCGTTGGTGTCCAAAATATTCCAGAGAACACTCGTTCAATTTTGACGTGTTAGCATTGTTTGGTTCCTGCAGACGTGGTCTTAGTTCTCCCCTCATACACATCTGTTAACCAAGGGGTATTTCCACACTCATAGCTGACCTGTAAGCTTTCCCTTCACCCTGACCTTTCAAAAAACAGCACTTTACCCACAGAAAAAATGCTGACAGTCAACAGAGCTGAGGCTTCAGCAAAATAAGCAGCTGGTTGTTGTTTTTTCCTTTGCTAATGGGTTTGTGAGCTTGACATCCAAACACCACATTTTATTTTTGTTCCCGTTGAGCTTACTGGCTCTCACGTTGAGAGCAAATGCAGAATGTGTGCAGTTTTTCCCCTGATTATGTAAAATGATTCGGTCTTGTTGTAGCCCTTGACTGTACAGAGTTTTGAATTCACCCAGGCACAATATTTAGATGTATAATCATGTTTTCCTCTCTGCTGCAGCTCTTTGTTCTTTGATGAAGACGGCGACTTGGCCCACGAGTTCTATGAAGAAACAATTGTGACAAAAAATGGACGAAAAAGGGCCAAACTGAAAAGGATTCAAAAAAATCTAACAGCTCAGGTAAGGGAATTAGGAATCTAAAGTAGGACTGTATTCACCAGTTCTTTGTATTATGAGGCCAGATAGTTTTAATCTCTCTTGTTTTGTTTCAGGGAATTATAAGACTGGACCACCCATGCATCCATGTAGATTTCCCAGTTGTCCTCTGTGAAGCATGACAATGTCTGGGGATTGTCTCAGACGAGCCACTGTGTCAACTCCGTCCCGTGGTATTCCCCTCAGCTGGAAGCCTGAACCACCTTTTTAAAAAACACCTGATCTCTTGATATATTTGATGCTCTTATGTGGACAGGCAGATGTAATGTTGCTGAGCCTCTGCATGTGATCTTTTGGCTTGTGTTCAGACACAGTATAGGTCACTGGTGGGGACGTTGAAGGGTGCCAAGTTGGCGAAACCTACTCAGTTTACAGATCATGGTTTGTGTGCATGTATGTGTGAATGTGGTTGCAGACGCAGGTAATCGTGACAGTCCTGGAGTTGTTGCTGCAGATAGTTTTCTGGTATGATTCACTGAACTCTAGGAGTTCATGGAGAATGTAACCAGTTCTCTCTCTCCTGTCACAGTATATATAGAGCAGGAACCTTTAGCTGCACACTTTAGTTTATTGACACCCTCATGACCCGATTTATCATGCATGGAACAGGATCAGCTTATCGGTAACATCCGAGGGAGTTGACAATCAGCTGCCCAAGAAATCTGAAGTGGATTAACGTCATGGATGGACTGGCTTCAGTGAGCTCCGAGCCTCACATGTACGCAGCAGCAGCAAGAGATCCTGTTGTTTTTCTTTGCTGCTTCCGCATATTATGTTTCACTTTTAATTTATTATAACTTTTTTAATTACAATTTAAAATGCTGAACTGTGTCATGGTCCCTTTTTTTTTATATCCATACATTATCACTGAACAGCAGTTGAGTGCATTTAGTTTGCAAATCATCAAGATCAAGGGGCGGATCAAATCTAAGGATGTACTTTACATACTAATGGCGTATAATGACTTCATTTGTACCGGTGCAGATTATAGTTACTACACACGTCTGGCTGTAAATGCCTCAGGACACAAAGGTCGTGGGAATTTTTCAAGAGAATTAGAGCATTAGAAGCAGCCAGCAGAGAGTTCACATACCACAACTGAAACAAGTACAAATTCAATTGGCAGATTTCAGCAAATATACACACATGTTTGACAAATTTGTCAGGGGTCTCATCTACCATATCCGTATAGTGCATCAACATCCGTCATCATTTGACTAAAGCCTCTTCCTTGTATTAAAGGATTTAGGCGTGAAACATAGAGAAACAATTAATTTACTTTGAGATGACTGGAGACAACTATTTGTAAAATATAAATCATATTTTGCTGTTAAATAATAATTATTATGTAAAATAATTGTATTTATTTAATCACATAAGGACTATTCAAATACTTTTTATTCTGTAGGCTGTAATGAGTGTGAGGAAACGCATTCATCAGAATTCAATGTGGTTAGTCTTTGTATAAGAATTATTTAATATGGCTATAAGAGTCTTTTGTAATGGCAGATAATTCTGCTTTTGGTCAGACGTTGTAAACACTAAAATGAACCGACGGGACGCCAATGTTGTTTAAATATGCTCCCGACCTCCACCTGCGATGATATTAACCACCTGCAGAGGAAATTGCAAAGGCGAAACACTGATTGGCAATGTGTGTGTATTTGTGTGTGCTAGTGAAGACTGGATGATGTCGAGAGAAGTGAAGGCCATCAATTTCCATGTCTCCATGAGAAAGGGGTTTCTGCAAAGCCGTCTCTGATATTGTTCTCCTCACAGGATAAACAGGACTGTGCCAAAATCCACTCCACTTTATTGCTTCCATGAAATTAATTTACTCTGCACAAGTCCTCTGGCTGAATTCTTCTATCAGTTGAGTCTGGGGGAGACATGGCGATACAATTACTTTTTGTTGTTTACTTTCACAAAACTGTAATATTATGCAAGGCCATGAGGTGAATTGTGGCATTAGGGTTAAATGAAAAGATCTGACTCAGCAAACTGTCCATGGTTTTGGCTTTTCCGACTAAAGTCTGGGCAGGTTTTGAGATGCTCACAAAGACCACTGTAATCTTCTATCTTACTAGCAAGAATGTGTTTATTATTTTAAATTCTTTGTAGGAACCTGCCATGTCTAAACAACAGCAGTGAAATCAAGAGGAACTGTTGTTATACCAACATAGACTTCAGCAGAGATCAGAAGGTGTAACTGCATATTTGAGGTTAAAAATTAATCATGGTGTAATTTAAGAAATGGTTTGAAAATATATGATTTGTCAATAAAAGTATTTAAATGTGTTTTATTTGTCATATGTTCAAACAGAGATCTCACAAAATATATGTTCAAAGTCATTCATTAACTCACAAAGGATTGATGATCCCATTTAGTTTAACTTACGTTTATAAATAAGATATATTTAATTTCTCAGTTCTTTCATATGTGTGATTGCATGAGTCATAACCAATTACCTAAGAATTACGTATCCTCACATAGTTTTCAATTAAACCTGTGTTTGGACCCAGTGTGCGATAGGAATAAAGCAGCATTGTGACATGTGTTGCTGTCACAGTAAAAAAAATGATGATACCAAGCAAAATTTCACTTTTAAATACATTATTTGAATTTTAAAACAATTCTCGTGTATTCAATGCAAGATTTCCTGTATCTTATAAGATTTTAAGTTTGTGGTTTCAGTCATATAATATGAACTATTTACTGTGCTGCCTTTGGTGCTTCCACAGTCTTAATCTGAAATAACTAATAAACTGCAAAAAGCCTTGAAATAAAAATACTTTGGTTTTGTGTGCCCTGCTAGTGACATTAAAGCAATCTGCTTTAAACACTTTATGTTTTAAAAATGTCTGATGTCAGAGAAGCAACAGCCTGTTGAAAATGAGAGTAAGGTTGAGTTCAAACAGAGGTGGAGTCTGCTGGATATTTAAAGCACTGGTCAGTGGTGGATTTTAACACAGCACCAACAACTCTGTTGCTCTCCTCTGGTGAACGTTTACGATAATGTAGCAGAAGAAAAAGCTTCCTGATCTCGATCAACTAGAACAGCCCAATTCATCTGATTTCGCCTGGAGAGAGGAGAGGTTGATGGTAAGATACATTATTTGGGAATATCAGATTCAAAATGAAAGTCATTATTAGGAATTTTAATACTATACTATACATAAAATGCATAGTTAACTCTTATTCAAGCTCAAATAAAAATGCTGCATTTGACTTGAGTCTTTTTTAAATACTGATATTATGAGCTTCGTCTTCAAATGGAAAGATGTAGGTGATCTTGAGATGCTCTGTTTCTGTAACAAATGTTTTCTTGAGATATGGATAGATTTATACAGACTTTCCAGAATGACCTTCTCAAAGGTGAATTGAATAGTTAAAATTGGAACTGCCTTGACCAACTACAAATAAAAAATAAATGTCATATCATTCACCCTCATAATGTAAAGTCTAGTGCTCTATTCATTCTTTTATATGATCTTTTTACATTAAGACTTTTGATCAATTGAACGTAAGTTATATAACCACCTTTCATATAAATCAAAAGCAATTCAAAGGGCTTTTCAGGTGTTTGAGAAAACATAGGGTGTTGACAATGATGACATCACAATGTGTAAAAATGTCTGTAACTAGAAAATAATACATAAATACAATTTTTTTTAATTTATACATTTAATTGAAAAAATATATATATATTTACCTCCTGCACAGAAGTGAACTGCGCAGGAGGTGCAGTCAATTTAATTTGATATAAAAAAGGTTATTTTGTAAATACAAATAAAACGATACATTTTCAAAGAAGAGGGAGGATGAGAATAAATGTGCAGACAAACAGAGGAGTGGGGACCAGACCAGAATAAGCGATGGACATCAACGTCCTATTTATATCTGTAGAAAAAGTTTGGATGATTGAAAACAGGAAGTCACTTTAAAAACCGCAGATCTGGTTACATGCGTGACGTAACAGGAGTGTGTGTTAGCGGAGCAGTCTACTTTGGCCTCTATTTGAGGGGGGGTCGAGTTGCACTGGAACGTTATTTCCTCCCCTACCTCTCAAGATATAAATGCTACATAAAAAAATTGGGTTATGATATTAAACCCTTCTAACATGTTGCGAATGTTACAGATAACCTCGATTTATATATTTTTTTAAAAGCCCCAAAACAAGTAGCTGATGATGTGTCGCCCCCTCGGTGACTGAGCGGGGGGACTCGGCCTGTTGTTGCTCAACCCTCCGTGTGTCCGCTCCGCTCAGTGGGATCCTCCTCGGCGTCAGCTCCGTCTCCCACCGACATGGAATTCAAGCTGAGCCGCGGCCGGTAGCTCTCACATGGCAGGGCCGTGGAAGAGTCATCGATCCGACGGTTACATGCGTGGAAGTGGAACCGACACGCGTCGCCCTCCTCATCGGAACAGGTCAGACCGGAGCAGGAAGCCGAGGCGAGCCGCTAGCTAACGTGGAACCGTTCACTTTCAATGACACCGTTCACAGCCACCGGGACCGAGTTAGTTTCAAACTACAGTCTGAGAGAAAAGCAAGTCTGCAGCGAAGAGATGGTCGTTTTTTATTTGACCCTCTTTCCGCTTTCATTTCCGCTAATTCTCTGATCGACAGTTACTTCCTCGAACTGATTTCCAAAAAGCAAAATGAATTATTGAACATGTGTCAAACAGGAAGCTCATGGCTACAGCATACGTGGTAATATTGGCAACTATCAGCTCTTATCATCTTTTCAATGATTAGTGCATTTTTAATATTTTATCTCATCAGACAAAATCCTCACAAGTGTTTGTCACAAGGACCTGGACATAAAAAACAATCAAGGAAGACCATAAACATATAAACATAAACATGTGGCAACATATATATATAAATATATAAAAAACTGTTACATCAAATGTCAAGAAGTTTAAACTGAAATAACAAGAGCACCTTAAAAGATACATCTCACAAGTAGAAGCATATCAGATAATTATCTCATATAATTAAGGGTTATAATAGAAAAGGTCAGTCTGGGTCCAATTAGTGAGTGGTGAAGTTAAGTTAGTAAATGTGGAGTTAAATAGACCGGGGGAGAAATGTGATTATTGAGCCAATAATCGTCTTTTCTTTTCTGCAAACCAAAACTCCTCGACCTTCGGGCAACTCCAGGGCACAGCCGGGCCTGGTTCAAATTGTGGCTGTAGTTCAATGCAATCTAGTAATCTCTGTATTTGATTTAAGACTTCTTAGTCATGCGATAGGTTTACACAGTAATGATATCCCAACAACATTTATTAAGTACTCTATCAATTCCCCCATTGTTGAAATACTTTGCCTGAAAGTCTGAAAATATTACCTGTACGTCCACCTACAGATGTTATGTTTCATATATTTAGAAATTGTGTCATCATTAGAGAAAGTGCTGTGTCCCTGCATCATCTGTAAATATATTTTGAACAATTTGTCGTTTTTTTAATTGAGGCTGAATTTAACCAAACTGCCTTCTTCTTCTAGAGAAAGACTAGAGAAGGAGAGAAGTGACCATGGAGCCTGTATTCCACTCTCCCTTCACTGCAGCTGGCCGACTGCCTTGGCTGCTTCTGACTCTGTTTACATTATGGACAGTCTTATGTTCAGCCGACATGAAGCAGACAAGATGGCCATTATATTCCCACAAGCCATTTCTTCTTGCCTGGAATACCCCAACACAGGAGTGTGCCCCGCGACATCGTGTAACTCTGTCTCTGGACCAGTTCCACATTGTGGCGTCTCCCAATGAGGGCTTTGTCCGGCAGAATCTCACAATTTTCTACAAGGAGCGTCTCGGCTTGTATCCTTATTACAAGCGCGATGGCACTCCAGTGAATGGAGGTCTTCCACAGCTCGCCAGCCTCGCTCAGCACTATGAAAAGATGCCGGGAGGCGTGCAGAAGTACATCCGTGAGCCAGATGCAAAAGGCCTGGCTGTTCTCGACTGGGAGGAGTGGCGCCCACTGTGGATCCGAAATTGGGATAGCAAAGACGTTTATCGAAGTAAATCTCGTGAAATGTTGGCCAAGAAGAATCCGGAGTGGACCCCGGACCAAGTGGCTAAAGTTGCACAGCAGGAATTTGAGTCGTCAGCTCGCAAGTTTATGCTGGAGACTTTAAAATTGGCCAAGAGCCTGAGGCCCAATCAACTGTGGGGCTTCTACCTGTTCCCAGACTGTTACAACCATGATTACAGGAATGGACTGGAAAACTACACAGGCCGCTGCCCCTCAGTGGAGACGAAACGCAATGATCAACTGAACTGGCTGTGGATGGAATGTACTGCATTCTTCCCATCCATATACATGGGTTCGGCTCTACGCTCCTCAAACTACGGGCGTCTGTTTGTTCGGAACAGAGTGAAGGAGGCGATGCGGCTGGCATCTGTTGGGGATGGATTAGCAAATCCTGTGTTTGTTTATACCCGACCTACGTATATGAATGAGATGACACTTCTAAGTGAGGTTAGTTCAGGCAATAATTAATCAAGCACACAAGGCTGCATAACCTGTTGTCGTGTTCTTTTGTGCTCATTTTATGATTCACTACTGAACTGTGTCTGTAAATGTTTTGTAGATGGATCTGGTCTCCACCATCGGGGAGAGTGTTGCACTCGGAGCCGCAGGTATAATCTTCTGGGGGGAAAGCTCCTATGCAAGCAGTGAGGTAAGTGAACCCTCTCTATTAGGTTTTTATACTTAATAAAAGCTTTCAGACATTGAACCCCGTATCATTTACTGGCATTATCCGGGAGGGGCTCTGTGAGAACTCAAATGTCAGAGTGAGACGAATTTTGTCTGGCCAGCGCCCTAGTAAACACTCTGGAGAATGTCCACACGCGCCCTTGTGAGAACGCAGCAGGAGATCCTCTGCAGCAAAACAAAAACATGTGACCCCCACAGCGGAATTTACAGGTTACATCCTGCTTCCTGCATGCTGGGTCACCACTCACTTAAACGTTCCAGAGATTTCTGCTTTGAAATGTGTGTAGGGAAGACTCTGGAGAAGGCCGTCGCCCAATTGTGCGGAGTTCATGTCTGAAAACAGCTTTATATATTCATTCATTTAAAATGCACAGTGTACAGCTCAAACATAAATGCATTTGATAAACTATAACCTATTATATCTGCATTTGTTTGACACTGAGCAGTTAAGTGATTAGAAGTTTGGGTGGAACCTTTTTTCTCTTTTTAATCCTGCAGGAGAACTGCTCCATCCTAAATGGGTATCTTCAGGGACTCCTGGGCCAGTACCTGCTCAATGTGTCCACAGCAGCAGAGCACTGCAGCCAGGTCATGTGTAAATCCCACGGCCGCTGTCTTCGCAGAGTACCAGACAGAGACGTGTACCTCCACCTCAGCCCCTTAACACACAGCATCAGCAGTCAGGATGGCCAGTTAAAGGTTACAGGAGCACCTGGCCAAGCCGAGCTTACACATTACCACACACACTTCCAGTGCCAGTGCTACCATGGGTACAGGGGTGAGGCTTGTGCTCTGAAAGAAAAAGGGCAGAATAGAGCCTCCTCTGTCTTCGGGACCTGGCCCCTTTGCCTTTTACTCCCACTAGGACTCGTCACTCTGCTACACTGAGGAACCACAGGAGCCAAAACTCCTAACCTGCGCCTGTCAGCTCTGAAAAGAACTCAAACTTCGTGATGTGGAGGTGTCTGGTTACCCAGCACACGTGACGGTGAAATCCCTTCATCACTCATCTCGCACTACGACAGGATCTTTTTATACCAGCACACAGGCCATCTACAAGTAATACTTCTGTCTAAGACGGTGCACTGGGAGATCTCCAGTCTCGGTTCACCTCCTCGATCATATGTCCTTCAATCCATTTGGCAGCTGATGAACTTGCATCGAATTATGTCACAAACCAAATCCAAATATTAAGGTTTTTGCCAAGCTCCATGCTGCCCTTGACCTCCAGATTGGACAGTCCCCGCAGAAACAATTACAGCTTAACTTTTTTTAATCCACCTGTACTTTCCTATGATGAACACAATAACATGATGCCTGACCAAATGAGTGGAAACAATTCATCATACAGTATTTATTAGTTGTTGGTGCGACAAAATGGTACTCATAGGTATTTGGGCTTTTCAGACTGCTGCCTAATAGTTTGTTTCCGTTGATGAATCAAGTGCTACGACCTATAGCCTTAAGATGGACGTATAAATAGTACATTATTATGGTGATCAATTGTGGCAAATGTAGTGTTAAATCTCTTGATTAGCTTTGGCTCATTGAAACAACATGGCTGGACCTGCCTGTTTCAGTTTTCAGAATTGTGCCTTAACTGGGCTCCAAATGCTCTTTAACTTTTGTTTACATGTTGTGATCAATGAGGTTTTTGCAGTAGTGCAGTGATGTTCATCTCAGCCCCCTTTGGACACAATGCAAAATGTGCATAAAAAAGAGAGAATGGACCATAAATACAAACAAATGGTAACCTCTTACTTGGATGTCATTGTGAAAAAGCTCAGCATCCAGGTAGTGTAGCATTTGCCTTATTTTAATTTTCATTTCTTTTTGTCGCATTTCATCTTGATTAATAGACTGGTACGCTGGTAAAATGGTTGCAGAAACAGTCGCTGCAGACAAATTTAAGCCTCCCCCTGCAGGCCTGAATCCCATTGGCCTTATTTTGTTATTTTCTTGTGGACCGACTGGAGGTTTATCAAAATCGACGAGTATCATGTTAACACATCCAGTATAAATGCAAGAATATGTTAATTTTTCCAGTAGTGTGTCCTGGCCTCAACACTTGACCATAGAAATACAAATAGAATAATGTGTTTATGCTGAAAAGAATATTCGCTAATGTAAGGTTATCAGATATATCAGCTTCAGTATTGATAGGAGTCAGTGCACAATAACCAGTTTTACTGCGTGTAGTGTGTAGCTTGACTTGCTTGTGTCTGGGTTCCTGCCAGTGACGCTGTGTTGATGGAAACGACTGTCGGTACATCTTCAGACTTGTAAATATATTTACTAGACTACAACTAGCAGAGCAGTTTCATATTTATACAGCAGCTGTTTGTATTTATTCTGCTTGGCAGTGCTCAAAGAAGAATAAAGGTACCCAAATTAGTGAGGAGGTGGGAATTAACTAATATGTTTTACTGTTAAAATTAAACTGGAAAATGGGGAAGCACAGAACTGGCATTGCAATACAACAGTTTAAGTATGCTGGACTTTTGAAATTCTGCACTTTAACTCATTTTCTTTCTAAATTAATCTGGGGCTTGAAACTTGTGCATTAGGTGAACATATGTAGTTTTGCTGCAGGCAAGACATCACAGTATATAATTGTGTTTTTTCCATTTAGTGTTTCATTTAATGTTTCATGTATTGGCTGTGAATCTTAACCATTGTTTGTCTTTAACTGTGTTGCTGTGTGAAAATAATTGAATAATTGATTTGTCATTATCTTTTAAATATGATGTGTATGATCGTTAACACGGTAACTCTGTTTTATGGTATAAAGATAGAACAAATTTGTCACCCATTTCTAATGCTGATGAAGTTTTCCAGCAATTCTAGACTGAAATACCATGGATACCTCTTTACATTTTAATATCAGGCTATGAGGGTAAAGGAAGAAGTGCATTAAGCATCCACACTTTTTGGGGCTTTTTACCCTTTTCACTCTAAGTACATTACACATATAGGGCCAGTCATTTTACTTGGATAGTGTTTCAACCTTTGAATTTGCACTAACGGTATTCTCCTCTACCTTCTACACATATAATGCATTCATTTAAATGCACTCCAGTCAGAAGTAATACAACATTTGTTAAGTAAGTGACTTAAATGGATAAAACTGGAATGGACCTTTTGGAGACATGTTTAAAAATATATTTGTATAATGTTCTTCTTGATTATTTTTATTTTGAAAGGGGAGCCTTTAAGAGTAACCTTTAAGTATCAGAACACTCCATTGTCTGGACTCAGGGGAAAGTCACTGGTATCTGGGAATTGCACCCCTCTGCCCCCTGGAAAGTCTATTCCAAGGTCCTTGAAGATCGGCTCAGACCAATTGACGAACCTCAGATTTAGGAGGGGCAATGCAAATTTGGTGTTAGCTGGTTAGCTGGTTGCTAAGCTTGCTGCATGACACAAATCCAGTCTTTGATATCAATGGTCAGGATGTAAGGGCACAGCAGGGAGGAGGAGAGGGTCCAGTTTGCGATTCTCAGAATGATGTCACTGCTCTCTTTCTCCTGGGCACCTTTCCTTCGTCTTGTTGTTTTTATTGTTTTATTGTTTCCAAATGGGAGGAGACCCTGAATTTGCTGCAGGGATTAATATCCAATCCAGCCTGGGACCAGGCTAGCGAGGAAATGACCTTAAAAGTCTTGTTTTGCCAAAGTGCAATAATGTTATTGTTTGAAACCAAACTGGAGCCCAAACAAAGGGTTTTGTACTTACAAGCAATTCATAATATAATTTTTACAACAAAGAATTTCAATATTAAAATGGATAAAAAAGAAAAGAAAAAGTATTGTCCTGTCTTTTCTTTTATTCCTGTGAACAGCTCATTAAAAAAGTCTAGATGGTCTGTATTTATATTGCATTGCTCTAGTCCTGATGACCACTAAGTGGTTTACAATACAGTTTTACATTGACACACACATTCATACATTGCATCTACGTGCAATACTTTATTGTTATTGTATTATTATAGCTAGATAGATGGGGGATTCTTGTGTAACAGGAAAGGTAAAATATTTGTTTTAAAAATACATTGTGATTATGTGTGTGTATAAATATATACATATATGTTGAGAGAGAGCAACATGGTATAATAACATAACAATTATTATTACTGTTTACTAGTATTGTTTACTATTCTTATCAGTATGTTACTGTTGTTGTTGCGTCGCAGCTTTAGAAGGAAATGACGTGCGCTGCTTGTGATGATGTACAGCTTCAAAAGTGCTCCGACGGGAAACAGAGGGTTTAGACGGTGGCAGATTAAACACTGAGCCGACACACTCAACAGATCCTTGGGTTCTCTCGTGTGTCACGTCATCTCTGGTGTTTACATCCCGCCGTCTCGCTGCCCGAGGAACACCGGATGTACGGGCGGTGTTGTTATTTGGACCAGTCGCACGTGTAGTCCGCTTCGTGCGCCAGTGTTGTGTGTGTCTGTGTGTGTCTGTGTGTGTTTGTGTGTCGCCCTGGTGGAGCTAGCGACCAGCAGCGTCGACTCTTCCTGCAACACTTCCCACCAGTGGCGAGCAGCGGTGCAGAAGAGGATGAAGCAGACATCCTCGTCCCTCTTCCACTGATCGAGTCCCCCTGTCTCCAGTGTGTCGGTAGGTTTCCCTCCAGCACACCCAGCGGGTCTCACTGCTCCTCTTGTACTCAGCCTTCAGTAAATAAACCTGAATCCACGGCATAGAGAGTCATGAGCGTTCTCCCGGTCAGTGTATCTAAACCCTGTGTGTGTATTCTTGCATTTTTTGACTAAATGACATTCATCAGGTAATTTTTTTCTGCTCTGCCAGGTTATTTATCATCCTTTGAGCTTAACTTTCCTTGAAATCATTCCAGTTTGGGCCCTTTCTAGATTATTTGAGTTTAAACTATTAGTTAACATCAACCTTTAAATGTTATAGTGCACAAGCCCTGTAGCTGCTGGGATTTAGGTGCTTTTTTTCGAAACTGGTTTACCAAGGGCTGTACTGTCCAGTAAAGCCTTCACCTCTAAATATAATTTTTTTTCAGAAAGATGCTGTTCACCTAATGAGCCACCACTTATTTGTATGTGTGGTAAGTTTTTACCCATCAAGTCCATCACTGACTTCTGGATCTGGTGATCTATCGACGTCATAGGTCTATAAAATAGCTTAAAACTCAAATATTTACATATTTCTCATTCGCTGCTGTTTTCCCTTTCTTCTAGGAGGTCGCTCTTGACAAAATGAACTTCTTGCGTAATCGTCTCGTTGTTCTGGGCCTGGTTCTGTTGGCCACGTTACTGCTGTACCTGCTGCTGCCGTCCATTCGCCAGGGCAGCATGGAGCCGTCTCTGGAAGCCCAGAGAATGGGGCTGATGGCCACCTCTCTGCCTCCTGTTCCAACCATCAACGTGTCCGTTCGCACCGGCCAGCTGCCCGGGGATCCTCCGCTGTTCTTCAGAGAGGCTTTGCCTGTCGACAGCGCTGGACGACAGATATTGCCGAGGTGAGCTGACAGCGCCAGAGACCTGCTTGGCTGATAATGTGCTTTGTCCTTTTACTTATTACTTCCAACCAATTGTATAAGAGAGAAAACACCATTTATGATAATCACTTACTACCACATGCTTGTTGTTAAGTTGTTATGTTATTTCTTTGTGTAGGCTGCAAGTCGTCCTCCTGCACGGCCAGGCCTTCACTTCCAAAACCTGGGAGGAGCTCGGCACAATGGCTCTGCTGGCATCGCATGGATATCAGGCCCTGGCGATGGACCTGCCAGGTAGAACTGAAGTTTTAAACACATAATCAACACTAATCCTAATGACTGCGACCTTATTACTATAAAACTGGATTGTTTATAAGTTATAAATGGGGCTGCAAGATATTAGGAAAACATGCGATAACGTGGTTGAATGTTCCACCTTGCTACGGACGCAAGGACCACGGACAGCTCCACAGCCTGAGGGAATTGATCTAAACTACAGATATTTAAGATATTTAATACAGAGAATTACATTCATGCTAATATTAGAAAAGAAAATAAGTGACCAATTCTTCCTCTTGTTGAAGGATATGGAAAATCCCCGGACTCAGAGGCACTGAAGACTGACCAGAGTCGAGTGGACCTTCTTTCAAGGTTCATGGAGTCGTTGGGTGTCAGGTCGGCTGTGCTGTTGAGCCCCTCCATGAGTGGACGTTACTCCCTTCCCTTCTTCATGAAGAACAGCGCTCAGCTGCATGGCTTCATCCCCATAGCCCCAGTTGGCACTCGAAGTTACACTCCACAGCAGTACCAAAGTATTGAGGTGAGAGAAGAATACATTATGTGGTGATTTATATAAAACAAAAACAGGGAATAAGTAAAGTTTTCCAATACCTTTTTTTACTTGAGTAAATGATTTTACAGATGTGTTTCTCATGACACCATAATATATCAACTGTGTTTTAAATGGGGAATCCATACCACTCAGTTATGACCTGATCAACCCACTAGGGGGCTCTAGAACATGAATGAGCTGGGAGGCCTTATTGAATGTCCATCTTTACTATATCCAATAAAGCTGTATACAGGTCAATGTGTATGTGAAGACGTCTCAGTCCTCTGTGCTTCTCCCTCCAGACTCCCACTCTGATCGTGTTTGGAGCCCTGGACACAAATCTGGGGGCCCAGTCCCACAAGAACCTCATACAACTTCCAAATCACACTGTGGTCAAGTTAGAAGGAGCTCGTCATGCCTGCTACATGGACAAACCCCGAGAATTTCACCAGGGATTGATCGAATTCCTCAGCAAACTGAAACGAGAGGAACTGCAGAGGAAGATGGGGTAGAAAGATGGAAACAAAAGGGGAAATTGGAAAGAGGAACTCTAATGGGTGGTTTAATGTGGTACAAGTTTTGCTAAAAAATAACTCAAATCGAGCTTCATTGTCAAATCATCTTTAACTGATCATTAGCATGGGCATAGGTTTTTCATACATGGAATTTGGCATGTAATATCATGTAGTTACCACTAACAGTTCAACATTTTCATTATGAAACTAATTGTTTTTCAGTTTGAGTGTCAACCAAGACATTTGATGAGTTCAGCCTAACTTGTTTTTAAAATGCCATCACACTTGTATAGTTGGTTGTATAGTGAGTTTTTAGTTTCATGTGTTTCATGTCTCTCTTTGCATGTAAAAACATGGAATGTGTTTGCTTCAGTTACCATTTTTGTAGGTGACATATAGGTTATTGTAAATATGCAAAGAGGCATGTAATATATTTGCAATAAGTCTGGACAATCATGCAGAAAACAAACCTGAAGTAATAGCGTAAAATAAAAACAAACAAAAATTGTGTTTTGTATATTTTCGTATTTTGTAATTTTCTGTCTGGAGGGTAATTATACTGCTGGACCACAGTCACAGTTTTACAGTCGCTGCTTGCTCTTCTTTTCTCTTCCCTTTATTTTTTACATAAAAAAATAGATCAGCTCATGAAATGTATATTATTCAGTAGTACTATATGTACTATATTTTTACCCCATGTGTTTTTTTTAATGCAAGGCTTATGCAAGACTTTTGAATGAAGTGTTTTACATTACACTATTTCTACATTTATTTGAGTACGTGATCTGTATATTTCCTCCCCCACTGACTCAGCAGCTGCTAAAGAACTTAAAGGAGGACATCAAGCACAACTCTTGCACTATACTGACATCAGCTGTTGTTATGGACAGACAAACGATGTAAGAGTTAAAAGATCAACGGTTTTGAATAATTTATAATAAATGAGAAACCATAGGTTGTATATAAATATTACATAGCTTGAGTCCATTATTATGTTAAGTGTCTGAGCCAGGCGTAACAAGGTACTGTAAAAATGTCTGATATTGAGTTTGGTTGAAGTCATAGTTTCTCTCAAGACAGAGATAACAGCCATTGCTGGGAATTATCATGTCTTTTTACAGCCCCTCAAATCTCAAAGATGAGATTCTTATAAGCTACAGTGTTCTGACTTTTACTTTGTGAATTCTCTTAATTTATGTAGTTCAAAAAATGATAAATGATAATTTGCAAGACTTAAGAAATGAGAGAAAGAGAGTTTAGGATGAAGGAGGTGGTGGAGGTAAATGTCAAAGATTTGATCAAACTGCTACAACATGTAAAGGAAAAAGAAGATGTGCTAGATGTGGTGAGGAGCATAAATATGAGCAGGGTGGGAAAAGGATGCAACCAAAATGTAACTGTGGAGGAAACCATAGTTTAGCATATGGAGGGTGTGAACAAATGAAAAGGGAGGTAGAGATTCAACAGGTCAGGGTAAGAACACAAATGTGCAGATACTCACAATCTGGTGAACCAGAGGAGAGGTAGAGAGTGAAGACTCACAAATGAGGTGGAAGAGTTAAACCTGTATTTGTCTAATATTGGAGAAGTGCATTTTGTTTTAGATATTTCAGCAGACCAAACACTCTGACCCACACTCCAGCATAATAGGTGGCGGTAGAGCATCTTTAACGTTAGTTGCCACCCGCCATTGACCCAGAAGAAGAAGAGGCTACTCTGCCAAAGTCCTCGTCAATTACCTTAAAGGTCTGAATACGCGCGCACTCCAAATTGAGGTGCGACTGTTTCGAGTCCCGGAGACCCAGATTCCTGCGTCACCTGACACTTATACACGAGGTGAGTACCGTTAGGAGTAACTGCGGCTGAAATAAATCAGGTAAATCTGTTGTTTGGTGTGTGTTTGCTCCATGTAGCGAACACTGCTCATTTAGCTGTAGCTTGTACAACAGCTGGCGACAGAAACACGTAGTCACAGATGGAACCCGCTAGCTTACTGGTGTAGCCTGACGCGGCTCCCCAGGAGCTGGATTTACCGTTTAACACCTGAAAAGATGTTTGTATATTTTTATTTCAACGACGCAATAACAACAAAAGCAACGTTTTCAAGAGACACACGTTATTGTGTATTTGTCACATTGTCCCGCTGGTGTTATTGTGTTTAACTGTGGTCTTTATATTATAACGGCGCTGTGTGTGTTGTTTTTCTGAACACCTTTGTCCCCCCCCAGGTCCCCAGAGGAGCGGATAAACCACACCATGCTGCCTGACAAAGATGGTCCGGGTGTCGGAGGACGGAGGTCCCCCGGGGGAGAGGACCCTTCTGTGGGGCTGTTCAGAGACTACCTCCGCCTCAAAACTGTGCACCCACAGCCCGACTATGGTGAGTCACACGTCCGACTGCAAAATGAATGTTTGGGTCACTGAGATTTAAATCTGTAAATCCATGTGGGGATTTAGAAAATTCAATTTGATGTGTTTAAGATTAAGATCAACAAGTCCTTATTAGTCCCGCAATGGGGAAATGTGCAGTGTTGCAGCAGCAGACGACAACACATAAATAGCATGCAGTACTTTGGTGCAGGAATAAAAAGTAATATAAATTAATACAAGGTACTGTGTTTAAGGGCAGGCTAAGTCAACAATATCAAACATGATCACAGTATAATTGCCATCAATAGCAATACAGAAGAAGCTCAGTATAAATGTTTCTTATGCATTTTGTAAGCGCATAATTGTTCGACAAAAAAATATATATTAAATAAATACAGTGACATTTATCCTGCTTAGCTTTTATTGCTATTGACTGACGTGACATATTTTATGTTGTTTATGAAGGTTTGGTACACAGGGATGGTCCGGCACAGGCAGAGGTTTCAAAATCATCAGGCTAAAAGGCACATTTTCTGGTCAAAGGCTGAGACACCCACTAGACTGACAAATGCTGACACACAAAGTAACAAGACAAACAAGCAAACTAAGCAGGGAAAAACAGGAAGCTTTGGTTATATCGCCCTGTCCTTATTGTGTTGCTGTTACTTTACACAAAATGTTCTTTTCTATCATATTAACACACCCTTCCCACATCAAACAAATCTTAAAAGCTACAGAACTTTTTCACAGCAGCCATGACATGATACAGTAGGTAAACACAAGTGTTTCAACCCATACATAAATTAAGGGGAAATAAACTAGAACATTTGTTTATCAATGATAACCCCTGTGTTTACTAGCTCATGTTAAAATGGCTGCTGTGACAAAGATCTGTTTCATCATTCAATATATGTTTAACAAAGTCCAGCTGTTATCTGCATCAGTTAGACATTAAGTGCTTCCCCGTTTATATGTTAGGTCTGTGATCTAAGGAAAGAAAGTAAAACTGCTGAGCAAGACTCTCCCTTCAAACCTTGATGCTCTTTGACCCTCGCCGGTGGTCATAAACTCTACTGGCAGAAAAAGCTAGTCTGCAGAAAGTGGTGGTTGAGTCCATTAAAGTTTGTGGAAGGGTGGGATATGACCTAAGGAAGAATACAATAAATGTATGCATTGATCCAGGAATTCCTTTTTAGCTTGAGATTGAATGATAACCTTTGCAGCGGTATGTGCTCTAAGAGTTGTGCCGTGCATGACGATCAGCTTGGGAGGGACCCTGTAGTGACCCCATGGATATTTTGGGGGCACATCCCCTAGTTGATATGGGAACAATAGGAAGAGTGACTGAGAAAAGGAATTTTAAGATATTCTGTCGACATAATCCACACACTGACTGAAATAAGAGGCTGAAAAATGGATGGAGACACTTTGGTTCCTTGGTTGATTCCTTGTTTGGGGATCTTTTCGAAGTCCGGCACCATCACAACTAAGAACAACATGGGTTATCACTATCTAATAATCTGGAATGTTTTACTCTGTAACTGTTTTTTAAACAGAATGTTTTTTAATCTGTGTCTTCATTGATAGATGCTGCTCTTCGTTTCCTGGACAGAATAGCGGATGAGCTCGAGCTACCCATGAAAAAGATTGAGGTGTGTTTCACTGATGGTACTTCAACCCGTGAAGCAAACAGGTGTTCAAGTACAGAGCGGAAATGTATGAAAGGAAAAGGAAATAAGGGTTCCATTCCATCTGTGTTCCTTTTAGATTTTTCCAGGCAGAGTCGTGAGCATCATGACATGGGAAGGGACAAACCCCAGCTTGAAATCCATCTTGCTGAATTCCCACACGGATGTTGTGCCTGTTTACCAGGTATTAAATCCATCTCTGCTTATGGTGTTGAAATCCTGTTGTCACCTGTAATAGACATGAAAAAAATAGATTTGATATCATCTCTTCTCCAGGAACATTGGAAATACGATGCTTTCAGTGCTTTCAGAGATGCAGAGGGCAACATTTATGCCCGGGGATCACAGGACATGAAATGTGTAACTATACAGTGGGTATTAACTGCCTTGATAACTTCTTTCAGTAAACAGGATTTGTGCTATCAGTGTGTTTTGTGATCTTCACTTGAAATAATGTTGAATGTGTCACACCAGTTTTTTCATGCACTCACCCGAACTACACAATGTTACTTCAGACTTCACATCTTTTTTTCATTTTTTTTGTATCTTTGTTACAACTCTGCTGTGTCTGCTTCTGCTCTCTGTAGATACATCCAGGCAGTCAGAAGACTGAAGGCAGAGGGACGCAAACTGATGCGAACTGTCCACTTAATGTTTGTTCCTGGTAAGATATTAGCTATTTCTTCCTCCTTCGGTTGATAAATAAAATAATTGTGCAAATTCTGTGTAATAGTCCCACAACTTGGGAAAGGTAAGGCTGCACAGACACGCAAACACAGACACGCACACAGACACGCACAGACAAGCACCCAGACTCGCCTGCTCACTTCTCTCTCCCTCTCACAGACTCAGCTGACGTCTCTGACCCGTTACAGTTTAAACATAGATTTATTTGAAATTATGCGACAATATCCACACAGATCCCATAATGATCCATACTTTTGTACTGTGAATCATATCTTTCTTCATAGCTACGCATTCATTCCTAACCACGCTTGTCTCTCGCGCTAACAAACACTCACACACATAAGCATTGTGATCGGACTCATGTGTAAACCTAGACTGGGTGTACAGAGACAGACAGAGCTGGGAAACACTGTAAAGAAAAATTATTTTTCGCTGTCCTTACATAGGCCCAAATTAACTCTGTGAGCAGGCATAGTGGAGCTGTGCATGGCTCCCTGTGTGTCCTGCACTCTGACCGTGCCCTGGCACCGGGCATGGCTCCCTGGGTGTCTGCGCCATGGACTTGTCATTGTTCTATGTGTGTGCACTGATAAGAAAGGAGCTTGGCTTGATCACGTTCCAGGGGTGGGTCACATCGTCTTGCTCTCTCGCTCTTTATCCAACGTATACTCTCTCTTTCACTCTCTCTCACGTGTACATACTCTTTCACCCAGATGTGCTCCCAGGTACCGAAATTTGGAAAAGTGTGTTTTAATTAATTCACATTCTTCTCTCAAGGTGGAATAGAAGTGAGCGGGAGATGAAACAAATATATTTATTCCAATTTAGACTAATCAGCGGACAAGCTGCTGGTGAACTCCAGTGTACTTACTGGAGTTGGTGGGAAAACCCACTTTAAGCACTGTGCCAGTTTGGTGTAACTGTATCATGGAGTTCAATGACTTTACATCATTGCCAGGAAAGCTCCACTGCACTACCCCACTTTGCTTAAGAAGATCTTCAACAGTTCACACTTCTTCAGTAATAGAAATATTACATTGTCAAATAAAATGTGTGTTTTTTTAGATGAAGAAGTTGGAGGTCACAAGGGAATGGAAACATTCGTGAAGCATCCTGAGTTCAAGACATTGAACATTGGCTTTGCCCTCGATGAAGGTAAATAAGTAACAGCAGCATTTTTAAAAAGTAACTGATCAAAAACCTGAACAATGAAAGTCAATCAGTCATTTAGTAACTTGATCTGGTGTCAGTTAACCACAGGTAACCACAGCAACAACACTTGTACTTTATGCTACATAACCAGCTAAGTGACCACAAATAAACTATTCAAAGCATGTATTCCCTTGCTTCCCTTTTGTGTCTCGGTAAGTGACCCTGATACGGTGAACTGCAGGTGAAATTTATTATTATTTCACTTCATATTGTGGCTTTCTTTGCCACAATTTCACTGTGATATAAATTTTCAATTTCAGTGCAAATTTGTTGCTGAATTCAAGCTTTTGTATTTAGGTTCAGGATCACTGATCTGGTTTTGTTGCAAATCATACAATATGAAAATCTTCAAGTGTGTTTTGTTAATGTGCATGTGTTCTGTAGGTCTGGCTAATCCTGGCGAGGCATTCACTGTGTTTTATGGCGAAAGAAACCCCTGGTGTGAGTATAAAATGTGCACAATGTAGTGCATCCAGTACACATCTGATCAGACTCAAGGATTTCACATGTATACCTAGTTCTGGTTAAAACTGTGAAGGATGACTAAGTCAGTATTTTCTTTCCAGGGATCACAGTCCACTGCCCAGGTAGTCCAGGCCATGGGTCCAGGTTTGTAGAGAACACAGCTGCTGAGAAGCTGGTAAGTTTCAGGATCATGTCATCAATTCAAACAACATGATGCAGTTACTGAACCCTTAAAATAATAATTTGAACATTCTAGCTGATCACATTTATCACGTAGGGTAATAGGAGATGCAGTAGGTGGCGATAATGCACCTTGACGTTGTTTGCCACTTGCCAATTAGCCGAACTTAGTAGCAGAAGAACTTTAAAATGATTTTGATGGTACACTGGCCTTCAATGGGGGGAATAGTTTCCCTGTTATTCCCACTCAGTGCCCTGAACCCCTGTTCTTGCACTATGTAACTTCAGTGAGTAGGTATCTGCTGTAAGAATAGCTTTACTAACTGACAGTCATTGACTTAAACTGCTGGAATCAGGCCCAGACAGTTCTAGAGTAATGCCAAACTATAGATCACTGAAAAATACAAAAGAACGTTAACCCACTAAGATTTAGAGGCCCAACAGAATGAATTAGTAAATGGTAGTGGCTGCAGGGGGCGCTGCTGCTCAGCAGAGGTTATTCTGCTTTACTAAAATCCCTTGAATCATTGTTGTCGAAGTGTGAGGAGAACTGTGCCAATGTCTAAGTGTCTTTGTCTTTGTAGCGACAAGTGATAAACTCCTTCCTGGAATTCAGGGAGAAAGAGAAACAAAGGTGAGTAAACAGCACATATACACCATATAACATGTTATACATTGTAATATGGAAGACATTACATCTTGTATATTGCATGATATATTTTCTCACCATGACCAGGCTTACGAGTTTAATTTCTTCCCTCATATGCAGCTTTATCAGTTGCTCATTATGAATAGTCCCTCTGCGTGTGTATTCATATCGAAGTTATAGTTAATATACAGGATTTTGAGTCTATTTATTGTCGTGTTCCTCCTGCAGTAATGATTTCATGATACAATTTTGCAGTAAAGTTCCTCAGCTATAATTGTATGAACCTAAGAAGCCCTGATTTATGGAATACCCTGTTGGAGCATTAATCTGTCACCTATGCTCATAGGTTTGTGTTGGCCAGTTTTTATAAGATATAATAATATAATAGTAATTACAAAGTTATTTGTTTTTTGGTTAATAACAGCATCAGACCTTGTGGAAATGTTTTGGGTTCTATGTTAAGTACTTTGAGACGTATTTCCTGATTTGGCGGTAAATAAAATTGATTTGAAGTGGTTATAAGTCAAGTTAGCCTTCAGTGTTGGTCTTGCATTGTAACTGCAGTAAAGTCGTTACTACTTTGTGTGTTAAATTCAGGCTGAATACCAGTGAATGTTTCACACTCGGTGACGTCACCACGGTTAATATGACCATGGTCAAAGGAGGCGTGGCCTACAATGTCATCCCAGCTGAAATGGACGTCAGCTTTGACCTAAGAATACCCCCCACAGTAAATCTACAGGTGTGTACCTGCAGATTGACCTTGAGTTGCTCATAATGTCACACAGGCCGAGGTGATGGATTTAAATGTCCTCCAGCTCAGTGTCTAAACCAACTTCTGATATATTATTCTCCTGTCAGGAGTTTGAAGGCAAAATCAAACAGTGGTGCAAGGAAGCAGGAGAAGATGTCACTTACACGTTTGCTCAGGTTGGTGCACATGGTTCTGAGACTGTTGTTGTAACTTCTGTTGTTTTGTTCCTGCTGTCAAATAAACTAAATGAGCAGCCTTTGTCTGCAGAAACATATGAACCAGAATCTCACATCCACAAAGGAGAATGATCCTTGGTGGAGCACGTTCAGTGCAGCCTGCAAGTCCATGTGAGTACGACGTGCACTCAACTCATAAGCTGCTGCTGGTGCTCAGGAAGAAAATTCTACATAGACACACCTCAATTTAATTCTTAATTGTTTGCCCTATATAGTAATTTTGTCATGAGGACAACAGAACATTGACATATGTTTAGAGTAGATGTGCTACGATTTTTGAAGAATATCGTTTTCCACTGTGTAAGTGTTTCATCGAAGATTTATATATTTTTTATACCCTCTATTTTTGCCCACACATCCTTTTTGATATATTCACTCCATGAGTCTTCACACCTTAGCTGTGAATGTTGACACAGCTCTCAGAATCTTCTTCTCTTATTCAGAAAGAGCTTTTTTATCCACTGTAGTAGTGGTCGGAGGAAAAGCAAATCTTTCCTCTATCATCTATGTTTCCTGCTGTAAATGTGTAGGTCTCTCCGTTCATACAGTATCAGACACGCATGTTGGTTGTAGCAGTTTAAGAATATTTTTTGGAAAGCTGCAGATGATAAGATCATAACTTACTATTTGTCTGCAGTTAGTCTGATCTCCTTAAGTCTCATGTTCATATCTCCTCTGTAGGAACATGACTCTGGAAAAAGAGATATTTCCAGCTGCCACAGATAGCAGATTCATCCGAGCGGTGAGTTTAAGGACTGGATGAGTTAAAAGCAGGAACAATGAGAGGGCACCTTCTGCAATTGTCGATTAATTTGCTTTTTCATTAATCTAGGTGGGTATCCCTGCTATCGGCTTTTCCCCAATGAACCGGACGCCAATCCTGCTGCACGACCACAACGAGTATCTGAACGAGCAGGTCTTCCTGAAAGGCATCAGCATTTACGAGAGGCTCATCCCAACTCTCGCCAGCGTCCCCGCATTTCCTGACGAGGCTTAGATGAGACCTCGTCTGTTAATCATCTCTCAAACACATTTCACTCATGATCTGAATATTTAACTTGAAGAATCTGCAGAGATTACCAAAGAATGATATCCTTAAACCACACTGAGCACTTAGCCATTGGTACTGTTGTTTTAATTATTATTTTTAGTTTTTATTGTTTCTCAGGACTTTTTATCAACATTATTTGACAGGGTTGTTGATTGAATGTACCTGTGTGAATGCAGTCTTAAAGATATATCACAGGTTGATTGAACCATATTTTCCTTTAGAAAGCATCAGCTGACTAAATGTGATGATAGCATCGACTGATAAACTCTTGGACTTAAGGTTGGTTAACTGCCACATTTTAAATTTAGCTTGGTTTTAAAATGATGACAGAGATAGAATTTTATTTAATAAACTAGAATTTAATAAATATATTTGTTCGTCACTCTGTGTCATATTCTCTTTTATACTGATATGTATGACACGCTGATGAGTGATCAGGATTAGAGCTGTGGAGGAACATTACATCTGCTCCGAACACGTAATGAAATTAAACAAAATTGAAAACACATTACCCATCTGCGGCCTTCAATTTATCATTAAGTGCACCTCATCTGGTTCCCATTGTCCCGCCTACACACCACAGTGAGTTTCATAATGAACTCCTCTCAGCTGTCAACGGTGACCTAGATGGAATTAAAGATAATATTGTAAGCAGTGTCCTAAAGGAACCAGTGAGGCTAAATACAAAATAAAACATGATTTTTTGCCACACACTGCTCATTGACAGTCATCAGTCCATCACTTTGTTCCAGACTGAAATATAGCCACAGCAATGGGAGGCATTGTCATTATATTCATACAGATAATATACATGATCCCCGAGGATGAATCTGTTGTTTCAACGATCCCCTGACTTTCCTTTAGCGCCACCATGAGGCTGATATTTGTGGTTTCGTAAAATATTTGTGTCAAACGACTGAATGGCTTGTCATCATAAACATAGTCTTATAATAAATTCTATTTATATATATTGCTTTTCAAAATAAATCTACAAAAATGCTTAACAAAACAGAATAAATAAAAGCAAATTAAAAAGTTTAAATATCAAGTGATCATTTATCACAAGATGCAAAAATGAATCATAAGAATCGAATAAAATAAGGGTTAAGAGAATGCCATTGTATAAAGAACAAAAGTAAGTTCTTGCCACAAGCCCTTTGGAAGAGCTTCTTAACCGGAAGTGAGATCTTGAATTGTAACCACCGTGGTTGTCCTCTGACCTTTCATCTCTCACCATCATCAGGCCACAATTTGAATTGTGGCCTGATGACCCAACACTGTTATTTGTATATTTACCTCAAAACTCTGCTAAGTTAGCATTATCATTGTGAGCAGTCGACATTACCATTTACTTTGCACAAATCATCAAGCAAAAGTGCAATTTCCCAGAGCTGGTAGCATAACTGTGTTTTATAGTTATCCAGTATATGCAGCATTTTAGCATATATATCATTTTAAAACCAATCACAACAAGGTACAGAAACATCTGCTCAGCTAAAATTGTGTTTTAATAGAAAATCCCCTAAACAAAAAGTTACATTTATTCATGAGAACTCGCCTTAACTTATAAAGGAAATGGAGAATATTCCCTGAACACTGATGTTGTGGAAAGAAGGAGCAATGAGAGAAATAAACAACTTCTTATGATTAGTTATGCTGTTTACACGAGGTAAAGGTCGGCCTCATCCACAGTTCAGTTCAGCTCCCTCTGGATTTGTCGTCCAATTAACAGTGTATGGCTCTCCGAGGGGGACTGGCAGGAAGACTGAGCAGTCAGTAATTAGTCTTCTCTCTCCGCAGGACATGACAGCAGTATTAGCACATGGGGCCGTCAGAGAGGCGATTGAAAGCAGAACCCACATCCTTCCTCCCAGAGGGGGCAGGGGTAGGTGCAGTCATCCTGTCGGGTCAGCTGTCGAGCATCTGAGCTCCTGGGTGCAGAAACACACACTGTTGGGGCTGTTAAAGATTTTGTGCATTTTGACAGCAATGCATCTTCCCCGGAACACTGCAAGCCAAGTCTTTCTGCATTGAGGGCAGTCATTTATTGGCATGTTATTTATGAGGAAATAAAAAACCCTCGACAGGCGCTGCCAATTACGCTGTCTCCATTGCTCAGAGGTCAGGATCAGATGCAAGGACAGAATGCAGAATGGAAGAGGTGGGGATATGAGTGTCAGTCAAAGACACCTGTGGTGGGGGGGTGGGCCCATGCAGGGACCATTAACCTGATTCCTGCAGTCTCCCCACACACCCTGCTGTCATCTCCAGGATTACTATAAGTATCATAATACAGTACACAAAGTTAAAGCTCATATATGGACTTGTTGCAAATAAGTGGATTGAGTTGTGCCTCTTATACTTGTGAGCTATTGATATCTTATCAGTTCTGTGGTTTTCATGCTTTATGGACTTGAACTGTTAATATTCCCTGATGCTGCAGTGTGTGATGATTTGATGACTGGAGCCACAACTTCCTGTAACTTCACTTGATTCTTGTTTAAGTGGAAATTAATTGTAGTCTGTCCAAGATAACTGTATTAAGTATGATTTATTTTTGATTGTAGATCCAGATTTTTATTTGGATCTATCAAAAAAGCTCAAAATCAATAAATATCAGTCCCTTTAATGTGCATGATTTTTAATAATTTGTATCATCAAGAGCAATTAATTATCTTCAGAATTTACCAAGGATAACTATAATGTGTGTCTTATGATTTTATTTTTAGTTGTCCTTTCTGGAGGTGTCTCACAACCACCCATTTCATTTTGTATTTTCCAATTTGAGTGCAGCTTCTTTTCGTTGTGCATTTGCATCCCGGTAGCATCTCGAAAGCAAACTCAAAATGGATGCATTACTTTATAATGTTTTACTACTTTGACTTTACTTTGTGACTTTTCCACTGTGAACACATTATTCATTCGTTAATAGAATTAATGTACAGGTATGTGAACTGCATTGTTGTGGTGTGAATTACATAAAATTCACCAAACCAACCCAAAGGTCCATTGCAAAGCGTCAACAAAAGAGGGCTACACTCACAGATACTATAGAAAATGCTGCATCCTGAACTCATCTAAATAAAATGCAAACAGAGATGAATATTTTGGATTTGGTTGAAATTTCTAAATTATTTAGTTCAGGATAAGAAGAACAGAAAGTTTTAAGGAAACTCATATCTTATGACTTTCAGATAACCACCATTAATAGTCATTTGAAACAAGTGCCCTTACAAAGGGGTCTGTTGATCCCTTGGGCCCCTGGCCCTCTGCTGAACCTCATAGGCATCTATCTATTCTCAGAAGCTTTTAAAACTGAAAATAAAAACACAAAAAAAAAAAAAAAAAAAAAAATAAAAAAAAACAAAGATAAAACATAAAAAAAAATAAAAACAAAAAAAAAAAGAAAAAAAAAAACAAAAACAAAAAAAAAAAAGAAAAAAAAAAAAAAGAAACTAAAAAATAAAAAAAAAAATAAAAAAAAAATAAAAAAAAAAAATAAAGATAAAATTAAAAAAAAAAAAAAAATAACGAAATATAAAAAAAAAAATAAAAAAAAAAAAAGTAAAAAAAAATAAAAAACAAAAAAAAAAAAAATAAAACTTCAAAACACAAAAAAAAAAAGAAAAAAAGAAAAAAAAAAAAAAAAAAAAATAAAAATAAAACAGAAACATAGATAAACCAAAAGAAATAAGACAAACAAAAACACATGCCAAGCACACACAAACTCTCCCTGCTACTCAGCCCCACTACTCCCCTCCACCCCACACTCAGCCCAGCAACTCCACACCCCTCACACTCCCTCACCCTCTCAACCCAGCGGCACACCTCCCCACATCACCCCAGCCACCACCACACCCCACAAACTCCACTCGGGCTACCATCGCGGACGCGTCGCTCCCCATACTCCCCAGACCCGGAACCCACACCTCCCTCCGCCTCCTGCCTCGCCAACCCCATAATCATCCCCACCTCTTCACCCCCCCCCACCCCACCCCACCCCACACCCCACACCCCACCCCACCCCACACCCCCACCCCCCCCACACACACCCCACCCCACCCCACCCCACCCCACCCCACACCCCCCCCACCCCACACCCCACACACACCACACCCCCCCCACCCCACACCCCACCCCACACACACCCACCCCACACCCCCCCACCCCACCCCACCCCACCCCACCCACCCCACCCCACCCACACCCCCACCCCACCCCACCCCACCCCACCCCACCCCACCCCACCCCACACACACCCCACCCCACCCCACCCCACCCCACCCCACCCACCCCACCCCACCCCACCCCACACACACCCCACCCCACCCCACCCCACCCACCCCACCCCACCCCACACCCCACACCACCCCACCCCACCCCACCCCCCCACCCCACCCCACCCCACCCACACCCCACCCCCCCCCCACCCCACCCCACCCCACCCCACCCCACACACACCCACCCCACCACCCCACCCCACCCCACCCCACCCCACCCCACCCCCCCCCCACCCCCCCACCCCACCCCCACCCCACACCCCACCCCACCCCCCCCCCACCCCACCCCACCACCCCACCACCCCACCCCACCCCCCCCACCCCACACCCCACCCCACCCCACCCCACCCCACCCCACCCCACCCCACCCCCCCACCCCACCCCACCCCACCCCACCCCACCCCACCCCACCCCACCCCACCCCACCCCACCCACCCACACCCCACCCCACCCCACACCCCACACCCCACACCCCACACCCCCCCCACCCCACCCCACACCCCCCCCCCCCCCCCCCACCCCCCCACCCCACACCCCACCCCACCCCACCCCACACCCACCACCCCACCCCACCCCACCCCACCCCCCCCACCCCACCCCACCCCCCCCCCACCCCCCCCCCCACCCCACCCCCCCCACACCCCACACCCCACCCCACACACACACACCCCCCCCCCACCCCACACCCCACCACACCCCCCCCCCACCCCACACCCCACCCCCCCCCCACACCCCCCCCCACCCCACCCCCCCCCCACCCCACCCCACCCCACCCCACACCCCACCCCACCCCACCCCCCCCCCCCACCCCCCCCACCCCACCCCACCCACCCCACCCCACACCCCACCCCACACCCACCCCACACACACCACCCCCCCCCACCCCACCCCCCCCCCACCCCACACCCCACCCCACACCCCACCCCACCCCACCCCACCCCACCCCACCCCCCCCCACCCCACCCCACCCCCCCCCCACACCCCCCCCCCCCCCCACCCCACACCCCCCCCCCACCCCACCCCACACCACACCCCACCACCCCACACACACCCCCCCCCCACCCCACACCCCCCCACCCCCCCCCCACCCCACCCCCCCACACCCCACCCCACACCCCACCCACCCCACCCCACCCACCCCACCCCACACACACACCCCACCCCACACCCCACCCCCCACACCCCACCCCCCCCCCACCCCCCCCCCACACACCCCACCCCACACCCCACACCCCACACACACACCCCACCCCACCCCACACCCACCACACCACCCCACACCCCACACCCCACCCCACCCCCCCCACCACCCCACACCACCCCCCCCACACCCCACCCCCCCCCACACCCCACACCCCCCCACCACCCCCCCCCACACACACACACCACCCCACCCCACCCCACACCCCACCCCCCCCACCCCACACACCCCCCCCCCACCCCACCCCCCCCCCACCCACCCCACCCCCACCCACACACACACACACCCCCCCACACACCCCACACCACTCACACACACACCCCCCCACACCACACACCCACCCCACACCCCCCCCCCACACCCCACACACACACACCCCACACACCCCACACACCCCCCCCCCCCACACACACCCCCCCCACCCCCCCCCCACACACCCCACACACACACACACACCCCCCACACCCACACACACACACACACACACCCCACCCCACACACACCACACCCCCACACACACCCCACCCCACACCCCACCCCACACCACCCCACCCCACCACCCCACCCCACCCCACCCCACCCCCACCCCACACCCCACACCCCACCCCACCCCACCCCCCCCACACACACCCCACACCCCACCCCACACCCCACACACACCCCACCCCCACACCCCACACACACACCCCCACACACACACCACACCCCACCCCACCACACCCACCCCACACACACACACCCCCCACCCCACACCCCACACCCCCCCCACACCCCACACCACCCCACACCCCACACCCACACCACACACACCCCCCACCCCACCCCACCCCCACACCCCACACCACACACCCCACCACACACCACCCCACACCCCCCCCACACACACCACACCCCACACCCCCACACACCACACACACACCCCCCCCACCCCACACCCCACCACACCCCACACCCCACCCCCACACCCCACACCCCACCCCCCCCCCACCCCACACACACACCCCACCCCCACACACACCCCACCCCACCCCACACACACACCCCACCACACACCCCACACCCCACCACCCCACACACACACCCCACCCCACCCCACCCCACACCACCCCACCCCACCCCACCCCACACACACCCCCCCCCCACCCCACACCCCACCCCACCCCACACCCCACACCCCACCCCACCCCACCCCACCCCCCCCCCCCCCACCCCACCCCACACCCCACACCCCACACCCCACACCCCACCCCACCCCCACACACACCCCACACCCCCCCCCCACCCCACCCCACACCCCACACCACACACCCCACACACACCCCACACCCCACCCCCCCCCCCACCCCACACCCCACACACACCACACACACCCCACCCCACACCCCCCCCACCCCACCCCACCCCACACACACCCCACACCCCCACACCCCACACCCCACCCCACCCCACCACACACCCCACCCCACCCCACCCCACCCCCCCCCACACCCCCCCCCCACACCCACACACACACCCCCACACACCCCACACACACCCCACACCCCCACACCCCACCCCACCCCACCCCCACCCCACACCCCACCCCACCCCACCCCACCCCACCACCCCCCCCACCCCACACCCCACACACACACCCCACCCCACACCCCACACACACACACACCCCACCACCCCACCCCACACCCCACCCCCCCCACACCCCACACCCCACCCCACCCCACCCCACCCC
>CM076717.1:18636039-18716361 GCA_038501795.1 Pseudopleuronectes americanus | reverse complement strand
ATCGAAGGATACTTTGAGTCTTTGATTATTGTAAGTTGGATGGATTTTAAGGTGTTTAGAAATCGAATGAGGCCGATTTAAAGTTTTTTGCGATGAGTGAGTGAAGTTAGCGTTTTAGGAGTTTTTAGTTATTAATGATATTGTTCTCAAACAAGGTAGTTAGATTGCTAGTATTTAAGTAGTAGTGAATATTATTGAGTAGCTTTTTTTTTTTAGGGAGCGTTAGTAGTCCGTGTTAGGTCCTGAGTAGCTGGTCGTGAGTAAAAAATTGATGTAGAGTGTAGCATAAGAGTATGTGTGTTGTTTAATTGTTGCGTAACTTGTGATACGTAGGAGACTGAAGTGACATCGGTATGTCTCTGATTGTTTTGTTTGTGTAAAGATTTTATAAGAGTGTTGTGATGACTAAGTGTAGAGTGAGTAGATAGACGCATAGAGAGATGGATATATACATAATAGTATTAGTTCTTCGGGAGTATGAAAAGTTGTGTTAAGTAAATTAGTAAATTGATTTAATAACTAGTTTAGATTATGTCATAGATAGTGTTAATACGTATGAGTCCTTGTAGTAGAAGGTAACTAGAGGTCTTGATGCTATATGTCTGTATATTAGCATTTAGATATACTCCTAGAGTGGATATTGTATGTAGTGGAGATAATGATCTAGGTTAGATTAAGATCTATTACGTGATAATTTTGTTATTTTAGAGAAATAAGAGTTTTTGAGTTGCAGTTTATAGTTGTTCTGATAAGTGTATAGTTAGTTGAGCAATTGTGATCGAGGGCCTTAGTTTTGCAGTTTCGTTGATCAGTGACGTAATATAGATTTTAGAGTAAGGTTTCGATTGGATTATGTGAATGTATAGTGTCGATATGGAGTAGAGTGAGTTTATTCCTGTGTTTATGAGATTTAGTTATGCCTCCACCCCACCCACCCCTCACAACCACACCCCCCCCCAACTTCCCACACCCCCCCCCCCCTCCACACCCCAACCCCCCCGCCTAGCCTTACCCACCACACGTCCAATATATCTCCAAAAACACAAACAGCCTCGCACCATCATACCCCCCCATCTCACATACATCTCCCCCTAGGGTTTAGTTAGTAAGTGTTTTATTAAACATTTTATTTCATGATTGATAGCTGTATTTCTAGTCAAATGATATCAGATTTATTTTGTATTTCGTTGATAAGTAGTATATATTTGTATTGTTGTTTTTATTAATAGGTTTTAAATATGCTTTGATCTGTTTTATAGAAAGATTGTGATTTGTCAAGTATGTCTTGTGGTTTGTCGCCTTGCTTTGATAAGATATATTGCTGTAATTTTTTCGTGTCAATCTAGCAATATGATATGTGTGTGTGGTTGAGAATTTGTAGTTTTAGCTAGAAAGTTGTTGGTGATAGATGTGCAGATGTGCGATTTTTGCTGGTCAGTAGTAGCATGTTTGTGATGTTGCGTAGGTATTAGGAACTTAGTGGTTAAGGAAGTAGATGTAGCCTTTCGTGATGTGATTAAGTATTAGAATACTTGAGTCATTTTGTTACATCTTTTTTCGTTTAGGGTTCATGTCTTTGAAGGGAAGTTGTAGGGTCTAACGGAGAAGAACGAGTAGAATTGATGGGGGGTGTGTGTTGAGGTAGTTGAGGTGAGTTCGGATAGAGCTGCTTTAGCCAGGTATGAACTGTTGTTTCTTGAATAGAAGGTATGTTGTGATTGTTAATCGAAGTGTCGGTCGTTGATTGAGTATGCTTGTATTAGAATAAGGTTTTTCTATGTTGTCTATATGGTAATTATAAAGTAGTCTTGGTGTGCTTTAGAAGACTAATTGAGTCATTAATGTGTAGTGTTTGAGAGAAAGTTAATTTACGTTTTAATATATTGTGGATATTTGTATGTTTGATTTATCTGTTTTGATTTTTTAGAAGATAATTGTGTATTGTATGTGTGTGTTTGCTATTGGAATATGAGCGTGTTTGAAGTTTGTAGGTTTTTGGTATTGGATTAATCTATTGTGTTGTCTTTGAAAGGGATGTCTGTTTGATATTTCTTTGTGTCTGGGTGTGTGATAGTAGTTTTTTTGATATGGTAGTGTGTTTTTTTATGTATGTTTTTTATTGTTCAGTTTGATGGAGAGTTTAATTACGATCTTGTTTAATATTGACTTTTAGGAGTTTGGCTTATCTAGTATCGTAGTCATTACCGATTAGTTTTTAGAACATATAAGTTTGCTTATTAGATATAGAAAAGTAGAGTGTAGGATATTTGATTTATAGAGACTAAGTGTCTTTTTACCTTCTTATTTTCTAGGTATTAGTCAAGTAGAAGTAGACTGTTTAATTCTTTGTAGATTATTTATGTATCAGTTCAGTGGAGTGGCAAAAGTGTAGGGAGTGTGAATGTGCATGTGGTTAGTTTGTTGTTGTTGTGTAGTTTGTGTCATGTCAGACGTTGATGGTTCGACTTTAGTAGTTTTGTTGTGGACGAGTGTGCTTGTATTATTTTAGTGTTGATTATGATTATGTAAGTATGTGACAAGTGGACGGATGAAGATAAGTTATTATAATTTTGAACGTTTAGTTTAAGTAGTGAATGTAGTATTTAAATCTAAGTCAGATTATAATTAGTTAGGTAGGGATTTAGGTATTAGTCTATAGTTTTAATCATAGTAGGAATAATTTAATCTAGCTTCATTTTTAAAGTTGTTCTATCTTAAGTTTTAATAACAATTTTAGTTAGTGTTGATATTAGTAGGAGAGAGTTATTAGCAGTTTATGTATCAATAGAGATTATACGAAGAAGTTTTTAGATACGATATTGTTACTCTTCAAATGATTACCACCTATAGAGACACTTAATAATTGTGTTAGTTAGTTAAATTATGGTGAATTTTGTTGACTTAGTACTCTATTGGTTGTTGATTGAATTGTGTGTGAGGGTCGGGAGTCCAGATACGTGATTGTCTCTGTAATGTGTTTATGATTTAGAGTTTAATATGTTTAGAGTGTTGGTTTGGTGAGATATTAGGTGTATGGTTATGTTGGTGTGTTATTGTGATTGTTGTTGGGAAGAGGTTAGCTGACGGTCGCCGGTTCTTTTATAGAGATTTTTGTGTAATTAGTAGTATGTTATTTTGTTTTAGTCTAACTGATATGTGTGATTCGTTACTATTTTAGTTAATGAGGATCGGGGTGATGGGGGTGTTCTAGACTATCTATTGGTTTATAGATCCCGTGCGAGATGTACTTTAGAGAGTTCGTGCCGCGGTGAATACGTATATAATGTTTGTTGTATAGTGAAAGTCGATCTTCCAGAGAGAGATAATGTAGGTTGATGAACAGAGGGTGGTCGGGCATATTAATTGGCGCTTGTGAAGTGGGGGGTGTAGTAGATGTGCTGGATGGTGTTAGTTAGTGTAGTGAAGACGTTGGAATGTGTGACGTTGTGAGGGGGGTGGGCTGCATGTGAAAAAGTTGTAGTGGGTGGAGAATTAGCGTGAGAGAGTGTGCTGCTCTGTGTGTCACAGTTGGGGTGTGTGGTTTTCGATCGCAAGCACAAAAGATGGCTGTGATGTGTGGTGTTGTCGGTGACTGGATAGTTGGTTTTACGGTGCTTTTGTGCAAGTGGGGTGTCTTAAAGGTAGTGTAGAGTATAATAGAAGTATGTTTTGTAGTTGTTTTGTATTTTTTGCTATGTAGTTAGATGGCAGGTTTCGTATTGAATTTTTTTTGATATAGAGTAAGCATGAAGTGACTGTGTTGGTTAAGATGTTTTGATAGTTGTGAGAATTGGTTAGAGAGTAGATGAATAGGGGTGACGATTGCTAGTTTGGATAGTTATCACTTTGATTAGTGAATACGAGTTGTTGATCGTGTTTGTTAGTTGGTGTTTTTGAGGATAGTGAGTGAAGTAGAGTAGGTGTGGGGACTTGAAGGCTGTAGGGTGAAGAAGGTTGTTGGGTTGGGTCGGGAAATGAGTGACGGGAATAATCACAGAGATGGGAGTGGTAGGTGCGAGTGTTGCTGGGAGGATTAGGGGGGGCCAATTTCCTGGATATTAAATAATTGAAATATTTTAGTAGTATTTGTCGCTCTGTAGCTTTTTGATTGGATATGTAGTTTATTTTTCACTTAGGGGGGATGAGGTATCTCGCTTGGATTGTTGACACTAGTTAGTGATAGATAGAATGATGACAGTTAATATACTTAGACCACACTATCTACACCTACTACACTATCCCATACACATCATATATCACCCCCACTACATACTCCTCCTACTACTATCTATATCATAATATACATATAGATACCACACCCTCCTCTACAAACATATAATAGAACATTTCAAACCACCCACCCCACACATACACACACCCCCTACCACAAATTACCCCCCATTCCCCTCCCCACCCTCTCCATATCACATCCCCTTTACGGATCTATTGTTTTCAGCGATTTATTGTGAGAAAGATACGTCATAGATAGCAAAGTACCGATAGAAGTATGTGGAGTTTAGTTATTTGCGTTGTCACGTTAGTGAGTTGTTTTTTGCGTGATTTATCTATAAGAAAGGTATTGGTTGAGAACACTTTTGTAAGTGAATTTGTGTTGAGTTGATATTATGTGCCGTTACGTGAGTGAGTGGTGCGTAGCCGTGGGATCGTCGTTGAGCTGTGTGTGTTGGACCTGATGTGTCCCTGCGAGATGAGCTTTAGGGTTAGAGTGGCGTGGGTTTGCGATTGGTGGTGGGGGCGTGTGTTGTGGTGCGGGCAGCAGAGTGTGTGATAAAGGGTGTGGGGGGTTGTGTGCGACGGTGGATAGGTGTGAGGTGTGGAAGTGTATTCACAGGTGTGGCGGTGCGACAGTAGACATTTGGGAATGTAGTGTGGTTAGAGCGATACGTATATGGAACAAAGCGCAGATTGTAGGGACGGGTGGATTTGTGGATTTGAGTAATTGATTACGTTTTTAGATCTTCTATAGTTAGATACGTATATTCTGATGGTTCATTGTTTGTGTTAATAGAACAGTTTTGAAATTTGTTGGGTATTGATATGTAGGAAAACAGGTACAGAGTGGTTAGTCGTCTTTTGTTGTGTAATTTGGTTTTGTAAGACTTTGGTGATTTGAGGATAGTAAAGAGAGTTGTAGTGGGAAGAAGGTTGGGTAGAGGAGGCGCTACCATATGATTGTAGGAGGTGAGATTGTAAGTTGACTTTATAGCCCTTTTATAAATCATAATTCGCGAGTTACAGTTCATTAACTTAAGTGAAGTGATTAAGTCTTGCCCCTATATTACGTTCACTTAGTAGAAGAAAAGCATAGCTAGTCAGCTAAAGTATTAATAGTTTTTGGAGACTAGATAGCAAGCATTAGCGTAGATCATGAAGCATTAGCTTTGAGAGTCTACTCTCTTGTGCTTTAATTGTCTCCTATTAGAAAGTATTGATTGCGGGTATCCGTTTTTAGGACGTTATAGCTTGTTGTGGTGTTGACAGGGAGATCGCGTTGTTCCCATTCGACGTGGTGGGGAGGTGTTTTCTAGTGTTGTTGGAGGGGAGTTTGGATGTGTAGACGAATTTGAGTGTTTTAGTACTTAATTTTGTTTGTGGTCGTAGATTAGTGAAAGGGTGATTAATATTCAGTGTTAGTATAATGGTTCTGAAGTATATTAGTATAATTTGGTCCCTTATTGTTTTGATAAGCAATAGGTTGGAAAGTGTGTGATCGTTAAAGTCGAGAGTGTACAGAAAGGGTAGGTGAGTTAAGAGTGTGAACCGCCTAGCAGGTAGCTAGATCTAGAAGTTAGATTGTTTTTAGAGTAATTTCGTAATAAAACTGTACTGCTTGCGTTGAGATTTCAGATTGTGAGTATGAAGGCGCAGTAAGATAAGTTAGTGTTTATTGAGATAGTTATCCTCTATTGCTGGGTTACATTTCGCAGGTTCGTCTACAATCTATCTAGCGTAGTTAAGCACCTTGATCTTACACAACTATTTAGCCATCCATGAGGTGGTGATACAGTTGTTTGAGTCGGCTGACTAGTTCTATCCGTTCACGGGAGGTATGGACCGTAGGCTAGGCTACAGTTGTCAAAGTGTAGTGAGCTGTCACCCGCTGTGCTGTTAATACAAAAAGTGGTGTGATTCTGCTTGTTTTAGTGTTGGTAGTTTCGGAAAAGTAGGCCATTTGGTGGGTGTGGTTTAGATATGATTTTGCGTGCTTGTAGAGGTAGTGTTGGCAGTGTAACAGATAGTGAACGTAAGTTGTGGTTGGCGGAGTGTGTGTAGTGTTGTGATGGCTGAATGCTGTTATAGTAAACAGTGTTGATTGTAAGGGTCAACTCTATTGGTGGCCCATGGCAATAAGATTTCTCGCGTACCAAAATGATTAGTTATTTTTAGATAGAGGAGGTTTATTTAAGATTTAAGCGGTCTTAGTATTAGTTTAGTAAGTTGGAGATTGTTTTAGAGACGCTAGTTACAATTAGATGATGCTTTTATTTTAGTGCTGCATTTGTTGTTTATGTGTTAGTTATAGCTTAGGCGTAGAAATGATGAATGTTGGATTTTCTGTCTATTCTGTTGTTACGTTGTCGTGTTTCAGTTATTGAACTAGTCGTTTTCTTCGCGATCTTTTTGATAATGTGTGTTCTCTTGCAAATGCTTGTAGTGTGATGGGTTTGATGTGTAGTATAGCCTTAGTATTTAGTATTGGCTATACGTTACACTTAGTTTAGGCGAGAAATTGATGATAGTATAATAAGGTGTAAGTAGGGGTGCGAATTGCATTTAGGAGATCTGGTAGTCGGTACTAGTTGTGGTTTGAGAAGTAAGGGGAGATTGAGCGAGTGGCAGTCGTGTTAGCTTATGTTAATAATTTAGCTTTTTGTTATCATTCTATCCTTCTTCAGTAGATACTTTGAAGATAGCTTACGTTTGTAGAGAGTGATTGTTCGTCTTATGTTTGAGTGTCGTGAATGATTGTCCTCATTAAAGTCATTAGAGAGTGAACTGTTAAGGATTGTTAGAGTCACTTACTGTGGTTCTATAATTTGTCTATTAGATAAACAGGCGTCGTGTAGAAATCGTTGTCTCGGAGAGCGTGACACGTACGCGCAGAGGTTGTAGGTTCTTAAGTCTAACTTTTAGTTATAAAGGCTACGATTGAATTTAATGTTGCTATATACTGCAGTGATGTTACACCTTAGGTGAAAAGTAGAAGAGCATATGATGCTCTCCTAGATCACGCTTAGAGTAGTGATCGTCCTTGTCGAATGTAGTCTTTCCCTTGAGAGGATTGAATCGTCTGGCTCCCTAGATTACAGGTATGAATGATTCAATCTAGTTAGAGATTCCCCTCTGTTGTAATTGCTAGTAGCCTCCGGAAGCCCTCTGAACCGTATCCTCACGTTGTGATGTTGTACCAGTAGCTTATGTTGTGTAACCGCCGCGCTGGGTAGCCTGTGACTGGGGTGTCGGTGCACGGTGGTGGGGTCGGCGGGAGTTGTGTCTACGATTTCGTATTGTTCCTTACCCCCCCGATGATATAGTATTCTAGTGCACCCCCAGCCATCACTGTACAAACGACCAAGTGGTATCTTACTCTCTATAGTGCAGCATCACCATCACACTCACTCTCAGACCAGTTAAGTTGTGTGCACTCTCTCTGTGTAGAGTCTTGTGAGACTCAACTCACGGTTTTGACAATACACATCATATCAAGTCTGTAACATCTGTAGGAGTGCCACACCCGCCACGTAAAGAATTAATAATTGAGACCACATTTGATGTTTCTCCTAATAGGTGTCTTAAGTGATAGAAGTTTGATATAAATGCTGTAGTTATAGTTCAGAATAGAAATTAGTAGATATGCGTAGTATGACTTTGGGGGAAGCTTGGTGTTTAGGTCGGGTTCTAGTGAGTTATTTTTGACGTGAGTTCTCACATTGAGATTTTGTTACGAAGTTATCTTGTCTGTTGATTGAAGTTAGGTAGTCATTATCATCTAGTATTGCTTTGTAGTAGATAGTCTAAGATTACCTAACCTAGATAAGTTCTTAATAAGAATTAGTTATAGCAATTTATTAAGTACGATACCTATCTTTCCCCCCCCCCCCCCCCCCCCCCCTCCCCCCCCCCCCCCCCCACCCCCCCCCCTCCCCCCCCCCCCACGCGAGCATTCCCCTGCCGTGATAGGGCGATGACGAGTGATGTGACGGTTGAATAAGGGTGCAGATAGAGAGGGTAGTGAGAGGGTACGTAGAATCATCTAGTGTTTAGTGTGAGAGATGAGCTGACTGATCGATTGTGTGATGTTGTGACGAGAGAAAAGGGGGGCCGTGAAGATGGAAGTGAGAAGAGATTACGAGTAGAGAGGGAAGAGGATGAACGTGTCGAGAGAATGACACGTCTCTTAGCCTTAGGAGTGTGTCGTACTGACTTACCGACCGGTGAAGAGGAGAGAGATTTCGTGAGACAGAAGTGAGAGAGGTGAGAGATGTTGGACATTGACAGCTGTGCGATCTGAAGAGATGTGAGATTCTATACGAGGAACGATTGAGAGAGAGGAATAGTGAGAGAGTTCTGTAGAGCAGAGTTGGTCAGAGTCAGAAGGCAGTTAGCGCGACGGATAGTGGCTCAGGGATGGATCGATGACACAGGGAAGAGAGGAGTACGAATGGAGCAGGAGCGAGAGATTGAGTAAAGAGCAGTGTAGGCGGAGACTTGAGGGAGGTCGGGGGGGGGGGGGGGGGGGGGGGTGTTTGGGACGGGGTGCATGAGAAGATGTGAGAGTGGATGAGTAGGATTGAAGAGGGAGGTAGAGAGGGTTCGAGAGTTTGGAGAGGACATTAGATGGAGAGTGAAGGAGAACGTGATGAGGTGAGTCAGAGAGGTGGAGAAGATAGACTGAAGAGCCGAGGACTAGTTGTGATGGAGATCCGCGACTGTGATGATCGTGATGGGATTTCGTTATAGGAAGACAGTGGTGATCGTCGTAAGTGAGTTTCGTGAATGTGTAGAGAAGTACGACTTGAAGTGTACGGGAGAGAGTGAGTGATAGTATGAGGTCTATCTGGCTGATTTTTAGAATTTAACTTTATTAGAATGGATAAAAATATACATATTGTCGATATGTGGTCGACAACCTGTGGCTTTTATGCTTAGTGGATTTGTCTTGGGAACAGCGTTAGTTCTGGTAACGGAGGGGTCCTGTTGTTATTATTTTTAACTCTTACGCTTGTTGGCGATGAGGCGAGTTCGTATCGCATATTCTTCATTGTTCAGCAGGCTTCCCAGTTAGTACCAATTCGTGAAGTCCACTGGAGTCGGCTCGGTTAGAGTTTTCCTTCTTTGTCTAAGGATCGCAGTCAATAGAGCTAGGGATGAACTCGATGTTAGTTGTGAATGTGTGTGTTGCCATGGGTAGTTGGTTGGAGGGGAAGGTTTTTGTTTTGATAATACTATGGGGGAATTGATGTAGTTGTAACGTATGATTAGTCTACTCTAAGAATGATCTTTTGTATATTTGTGTTATCATGTAAAGTTTAGGATAAGCAGGAGAAAGGAGAATAATATGTCACATGTTGTAAGTTTTGTAGTGTATCTTTTGCGTCTTAGTCCAGTTAAGTTGCTAAGTTTAGTTTTAAACATTTGGGGTCAGGGCCATAAGAGATAGAAAAGACACAAGGTAGTTAATGTCTAAGGGATTAAGAAAAAATAGAGCATTATGTATTGTTTAGTAATGACATATGAATAAGAATAACGTTCAGACAATTTAATTGATTGCCCGCTGATAAGTTCTTATAATTGGTACCGGAAGAATCTTGGATAGATGTATAGTATGTCACAAGAGGATAAGAAAAGAATATATCCTTCAGACTCAAGCTCATCGAGCTGTGTGGGCTTAAGCTTCGCAGATACCCTGTCTTATCACTTTGGCCGGTCAGTGCAACCATTAGAGACTACACTTCCTGAGTTATGAGCAAGCGTGCAGTCTTCAGCCTGGTTAGCAGAAACTTGAAGAGTCATTGGATTTTTGCCTTGGGCGCTTGATCGGCGCGCAAGGGGTTGCTGTCTGCTCCGAGAGACGGGCACTCGGATGGTCTTATGGGCGGCGGGGGCCGACGGTTACAATATGGAACCAACCTTATTACATTTCATGGATAGGGGTCGGCTGGTTGGGAGTATGCAGCCGAAGTATGAAAGCACAAGCACTTAGCCATTCGGGGTCAGGAGCATGGCATTGGTGTTTTATTGGTCGTAACTCCGTTGGCTCCAAGATCCGCTAACATTGTACAGAAAAGGTAGTTTATGGATTTTTATGTGTTTTTACATCAATATAATCAAACGTGATGTGTGTTTGATTATGTAATTGTGCGTGCAACAGACAAAGCACGCTGCTAAGTATGGAGTTATTATTTCGTGATTGCCGGGTTGGTTGGTGAGTTATGATCACTTCACCATCTAATCTCCATGGGAATTCTTCCAGTTGAGTGAGGTTTCTGGAGTGTGCAAATGTACTACTACTGGTTGATGCATTATAGTTATTTGGCTAAGATGCAATGATTTTGTCCAGTGGATTATACTCATTATGTAAAGCACACAGTTTATCACTCAGACACATAACAACAATCTCCACTCCGCCCACATGCAGTACATGGTGCAGACTGAGAAAAGATGTAGACCTGAGTAATGAAGTGTGGATGAAGGTAGAGAGCAAAGGATATGATCACACACGGAGCTGAGGGGGCAAGGTGGGGGCTCGCGGCGCGGCGTCGGCATTTTCACTAAATTGGGGCCTGATCCGGCCGCGGCTTGTGGCGTTACGAGGGCTCACTCGAAGGTGTGTTATTGGGGGGGCTACGGCCTCTGTCCTATGGGAACCGGGACCCGGAGAGGGACCGGGGCCGTATACGTAGAGGCGCCTAGGAGGGATAGCCACGGTAGGGTGAGCTGTTGGGGGCATGGGGGAAAGAGGATGTAACAGGGATGGAGGTGCAGATGCTAATGTAGAAAGTAAGTGTAAATTAAAACATCTTAAACTTAAGTTTTCCCCAAAATTTGTGCTGTACGTAGATAATATTATTGTTGTGGTCGGCATTCTTCTCGTCATTTCGTTTTTTTTCCCGTTTCTTCGTTTTTAATTAGGCGCCTAGAAATTATTGTGTTAATATAGCTTGTGTGCTTTAATGTTTTCTAGTTGGACTTCTTGTTTCCGGTATATCCAATAAGCAATAGATTGTATACGAGCGTGGTAGAATCTAAGCAATAGTCTGTAAGAACATCCTCCGAGCTCGTGCCATCTATATTTTTGATTTTAATCGATCATCTTTTGTGTTATTGTGCAATCGATTTTTGGAAATACGTTGTTTCGGGCACCCTTCTTTTAAGGCGTCGTCTTAAATGATGTTATGTTTGTTTGCAGCTTGGTCAAGCTTTAAGCTCTGATTTGATACTCTATTAACCCTCCTGTCTCTCTTTCGCTTAGTGTTGATAAGCTTTGAGTAAACACTATTGGTCATGGATAGTGGTAGCTTGGATTATGAGTGGCTTGGATAGATATCAGCATGACAGAGGATATCTGTTACAGATGATGGGGTGAGTGTGGGGGGGGGGGTGGGGGTGGGCGGGAGGGTAGGGGGGGGGGTGGGGGGGTGGCGTTGGGGGGGGGGGGTGGGGGGGGGAGGGGGGGGAGGGGGGGGTGGGGGTGGGGGGGTGGGGGGAGGGTGAGGGGTGGGGGGGTGGGGGAGGGGAGTGGGGGGGGGGGGGGAGGGGGGGTGGGGGGGGGGTGGGGGGGGGGGGGGTGGGGGATGTGGGGTGGGGGTGGGGTGGCGGTGGGGGGTGGGGGGGGGGCGGCGGGGGAGGGGGTGGGGGGTGGGGGCGGGGAGGGCGGGAGGGGGGGGGGGGGGTGGGGGTTGAGGGGTGGTGGGAGGGGGTTGGGTGAGCGGGGGGGGCGGGGGGGGTTGGGGGGGGGAGGGGTGGGCGGGGGGGTTGTGTATGAGGGGCGGGAGGCGGGGGGTTGTTGGGGGCGTGTGATTTTTGGGAGGGACGCGGGAGGGGGGGGGGGGGGGGCTGGCGGGGGTTTGGGGCGCGGGTGGGTGGTGAGGATGACCGCACACACCACCGCCGCCCCATGTCGTGTCGGGGGGTTATTGGCGGTTGTAGGTTTTCTGTCGCCGGGGTGGGGTTGTTGCGCGGGGGGGGGAAGTGGGACGGGTGCTAAGCGGGGCTGGGGGGGGGGGCGGGCGGGGGGAGAGCGTGGCGGGATGGGGGGCTTTGGGTGGGGCGGGGGGCGGGGGTTGTGATGTCGGTCGGCTTCTGTAACCTACATAGGGCGGGATGGTGGTTTTTGCCTACGTTTTGCCTAGAAGGAGATGCCTGCTTGATTGAAATGCGTGCATTGTCTATGTATCATGTCTTGATGGCATGATCTTTTGCGTGACTTGACTGCTGCGGATCCTTTACTGACCATATATAGAATAGGTTTGGAGTCTTGCTTGTTTGTGCGTTTTGTGACACTATAGTAGTTATCTACTCTTGTCAGTTACATTGACACTATTCAGATGTTTATAACTGTCCTCTTCAGATAACCTTACTAAATGTATTGATTACACATTAATCAATGCATTGCTACTAAAAACCTATTCTATCATCGTCTGTGTAGTTTTTGTTCATCACTAAAACTTGACATCTTATTGCTATATACGTCCATCCTGGTGAGTGGGATCACCTTCACATGTGCTCTCTCTGTGGTTGTACTACGTATTTTTACCCTGTTTTAATTAAAGACAGTTTTTCCTTCCTCTTGCTGAAGGCGTTTATATTTATTGGTAAGGAACCTGGACAAACACCACCCATGTTAAAGCCCTCTCCTATATGAGGACTCAAATCTGTTGATTGAGTGAATAATGTAAAATTATCAAAGAGTGTGGAATTAGAATGAAGAGCTCTACTAAATAAAATAGTTTTGATCGATGTTTGAGTGTTCTTTGTTTGATTTGGAATCTGATTGGACTGGTCATTGATGCTAACGACCTGTATGTGGGTCAACGACACAAAAAACCAGTCTCAGATATTAGACTCATTTATAGTCATCCCAACTGGTATAATTCGATACTATGTTTCGATTCGTTCTTAACGGAACACTGTTGAAAGGACAGTTGGAAAACCTCACATGGTAAAAATATAAGGTGTAGGACTAAAGATTAATAGACAGAAAGCTCGAGCTGGTGTGTGTCACATCTGTTTTTTTCACGTGAAGGTTGACTACCAACTCAGCATGTGAGGTTGTAACACTGCATGGTTCACAGTGATGTCACGAGGCCTAAACCATGATGAAATAGGGCGGTAAATGTTGATAAAAAGTTTATTTACTTGTCGCTCACATAACAAAGAAATTATCTAATGGGACAAAAAAAAGAAGTGCTCGTTGAGTGTAAGATATTAAACTGAAATTCCATTTGAAATTGACTATCTATACAAAATTATCAAATTAAAATAATAATTGAATCATTTTTTCGGGATCAGGATACTATTGAAATATTATCATAGAAAAAATCTCTCCTTATATTCAACAGGTATTTTGTGACCTCTATTCCATATCGTGGTCCAACATTAGTTTTACGTGATAATCTGGCGATTAGTGTTTTGCATTGTACGGAAAAACCATTTCAAACAAACATAACTAGATGAAAACATAATGTTACTTTGGCGGTGGAGGAAAGACATTTAAAATAGCACTATGTCTTGATGGGACACCATGCTCTATGCTGCATTGTAGCAGATAGTTGAAATAGATATGAACTACTTTGGGGTGAAATCTGGATGTCGATTAATTTAAGAGGAAGAGACAATGTTGTGATTAAGTACAGACATTTTATAGAAATTGTACAATGTCTCTTCACCAGAGAGTCCTGGTTGGTAGACGTTTTGTCCACTGACACTTATGCTGTGGCTCTTAGGTACCAGCCTGCGCCTCTGGGTCGTGCACCAGGAGCGGTCCAGGTACTCCTCTGAGCAGTCAGCAGCAAAATACAAACACTCACTAGATACGCGTATGACACCAATAAAATAACCATGTTCAAAACCATGATGGGGACAGTTGACAGTGCTTGTTAATGTTCATGCAGGTATAATAAGCAGAGCACGAGATGGAAATGCCACAGTGTTTAATGTGTCATTAATTACTATAAGACCCTGTCTGGACATCACTCTCTGTATCCTACCTGTTAACCCAGTGGTTCGCAGCTGCGGCCCAGACGAGCTCCATTATATGCCCAAAGATGCATGTGAAGCTAAAGGCTGTGTTTCATCTGTTAGTTGTAAGTGAGAGCTTTTTTTTATTTCTAATTCATGGGGTATTTAATGTGTCAAAGTGTTTCCACCTGACGCCACGACCAATCTGGACACTCTACACAGTGGCTCCAATCAGGGAGCGAATACAGTTGGCACAGATATTGTGGGCATATGTGGGCAAGTTGGCACCTACAGGTGAGTTGGTCCTCCGCCCGCAATCGCCCCCCTGCTTCCCAGCATATGCCAACGTTGAGCGGAACTATAAGAATAGTGAGGGGTTAATTCAACTAGCGAGTACTTATCATCCTATCTTGTTCTAGAGGAGTCGCCTTCTAGCTTCCCTCATCGTTAGTTTAAGCGTTTTTGAAGACACTCAACGTTCGTGTTTGTGTTATAACTACCTGTGATCAGAAATCCATGTAGAGAGGATGCTGTGGTGTGATTGGTGTACAGAATACAAATTAATTCTTGGACTGAGTGACACTCTGTGGTGTGTGACCTTTGGTTGGTTGAGCACATTGGAAAGTAAAAGGGAATAATTCGTAGATTCGAGGGGGATTATTTGTGTTTTTTTTTTTTGGTTTTTTTTGAGTTTAGTTTTTTTTTTTTATTTTTTATTTTCGGTCTTTTTTTTATTTTATCTTTTTTTTTTTTTTTTTTTTTGTTTTTTTTTTTTTTTTTTTTCTTTTTTTATTTTTTTTTTTTTTTTTTTTTATTTTTTTTTTGAATGCAATTTATTTTTCATAATTGTTTTTTTTTCGTGCCTTTTTTTTTTTTTTACGTTTAGATTGAAGCAGCATTAGACGAGATCCTACTAGTAGCATAGTAGTCCGTTGTCGTGGGACACCCGCCCACTAATATTGGCTGGAAATAATTTGGAGTTCAAACGGATCACAATTATATCCCTCTCACCCTAGATTGTCTGAAGACTTCCCAAACCGCCTCCCTCCACCATCCACCCAGACTATCAGACTAAACAAGCCTGCACCACAAACCCCCGACCCGTCGATCCCCCCCAGCTAGACGCTCGAGACCCCCCCCAGACACGCCATCACAACACCAACGAGGAAAAACACCACTACCACGGGCCAAATAATATATCGTTGCCAGACACGCCGCCACCTCTCCCCTCACAACATCGACCTAACTGCCCCCCCCCCCCCCCACCCCCCCACAAGCTCTGCGCGGCCCACCCCCTTTCCACCAGCCCATCCCCCCCACCCCCCTCCATCTCCGCAAAACCCCATCTCCCACTCCCACTTATTACATCCCCCCCCAACAGCTAGAAAGAAATCTCCTACTCCCTACCTCTGTTATCCTATTCAACAGATTTATAAAGCCAAATGTCTATATTTATGTATCATCAAAATATATTCAGATATAAAAAAAGGTGTGCGGCGAACTCTCAGGGTTAAACGTTAATTACAAACAAAAATCAGGTTCTTACTGGATGACATCCATTTTCTAGTGAAAAGGGAAAATGTCGTTGTAAATTTCTGACCCTCGTCACCTCCCTTTGTGTGTGTACCCTCAACACACAAAAGAGGCGCCCCCTGTGCGAGCGCACGGCGATTTCAGTATTATGCTTTGGAGCGTTTGTTTTTCATCGCCTGAACAGTAAGGTGCTGACAGGCGTAACCTATTCTATTATTAGCTCAATAAAAGTCCGGTTTAATGCGCCACAGGGAGATATTCCATCAGGACAGTGACAGCCAGACCTTTTCACAGGATATAAGGGGGGAATTTTCCGCCTGGCTAGAACAATCTAGAAAACATAAAAAGTCAGCAACTGCAGATGTGTGGTCCGGAGGAGCCGGAGCCGCACAGACCCCGGCAGCATCCCTGTGTGTTGATTAAACGCTACTGTCTCCCCGGGGAAGTGTAACAGCCACAACTACAGAGAGTAAACTTATCAGTACGGTCCCTGTACAGACAAAACCTCCTAACTAACGCCTGGACTGGTTATTGTGGCTTCGCTGAGATGAATTATAGAGAGTCCAGGACGGATGGAATAAGTCACAACAAAAAAATAATAAATCAGTCCAAGGTAAACACACGAAAACACAAAATATTTATGACCACTCATAGTTTCAAAGCCATTCCCCTATTCCCACATAGCTGTATGACTCAGGACAACATTAATAACAGCATTTTCCTTCCATCTGTAGTCTATCCATTATTTGAATGTTGTCATCTTAGTCGAGTGACACTGTGTGATGAGTGTGCTGGGCTGAAGGGCCGAGGACGAATAAATAAACCACGTGTCTTCTGTGCCTAAACACGTGCACACACAGGCACACACACACACACACATGCACACACAGGCACACACACACATGCACACACACAGAGGTGCTGCAGTCACCCACCTTCAGAAAACCTATTAGAGTAAAGTGGCAGTTCTCAGAATATAAATATGCCAGAGTTAATGGAACAGCTGACAGTCTATTCTGGGCCCCGATCGCTCACGGGGGGGGGGCTGGGGGCGGGGGCGGGGGAGGCAGGGGGGTGTTGGGTGGTTGGGGGCTACTAGGGACGGGTGGGAGGAGAGAGGGGTGTGTGCAGTAGCCCCTCCCCCTCCCAACACCTTCCAGCAACTGAGTCAATTTCTACAGCTGGAATGAGGTTATCCCAAGGGCCTCTCGAAAGCCCATTGGGGCCTTTAGCGACTGTGGAGGGGATGAAGGGCCCAGGAGGTGTGTTTCCGTGTCTGATGGACGAAGACAGGAAGAGATCTGAAAGCTTCCAAAAACACATTTCTTACAGAAAAGCTAACAAAGCTAAAAAAGATAACAACCAGGTTTGTTATCCCCGGATCTCCACCTCGGTCCCCTCCTGTCTTCAGTCACACAGCTGGCTCCCTCTGTTTTGCTGAACTTAAAGATATCTACCATCTGAGTAATTATCATCAAAAGCAACCACAAAGGAATAAATAGACTCTTGCTTGAAACGGATTTGCTTTTGTGGATTCATGGAGGTTTCGTTCAGCCAAGCCGACAGAGACTCCAGACATCTCACCTGGGTGTTGATTCGGATGGCTCCAATCGATGGGATTTCAAAGTAGTATCCTGAAAAAGAAATAAAGAAAAAGAGGATCAATACTCTTCCCAACAGAAAGTTTGTGTCCCATGTTCCTTCCCGATGGATTTACATTTTTTAAGAGTTTCACAGCCACACCGAGTGCAAACAGCGATCCATTTTCAGATTGGAGTCTAATCTCTCCACTGTTATTAGGGGCATGCAGCGCTATCATTTCCGGCTGATGATGCAGAGCCACACAGGCATGATGGAGCCTGTGGCCATTGACCTCTCCCCGCACTCGTGGTGGAGCTGCAGGATGTAAACGTGGCGGCTCCCTGGGACCACGGAGCCCCGGGCGCTGCCGCCGCTGATTAGGAGTGGAGGAGAGCGACCGCCTGGGTCAATAACCACGCCGCTCCCCGTGTTATTGAAGCATGAGTGTTTATACAAAGAGCCGTGAAATGGAGACAGCATCCGCAGAATGTTAAAAGGCAAAGATGGCTCTCATCATTTCGATGCATTATGCACTTTGCAACAGCGGTTTGCATCGAGATTTGCATCCTCTGTATCCATCATTTGCAGATGTGAGCATGCGGACGTTATACACTCACACACACACACACACACGCACACACACACACACACACACACACACACACACACACGCACGCAGTCACGGGGCGCAGCTATTTGCCATACAGAGGTGGCATGTGTGATAGCAGGGCGCAGCTCGGCGAGAGGTGCAGAGAGGAGAATGTGGGCAGAGACTAAAGAGGGAGGATGTTGTGTGGATCTCATCTGTGCTGCGACGGAGATCTGCTGCGAGAGGAGCAATTATGATTTTAATCAATAACCTATTTTCAGCGTGAAACCCATTTACATAAAGCTTCAGCACCGTTAGAAGTCAGTTTTTCCTCAAATGTCGTCCTCAGATTTGTGTCACCTGATTCTGTTTTGGTGAATATATGGGTTTGCAAGATTTGGACTTTATGTGACGGAGGGAGAGGGTCAGGGGGGGGGCACGGTGGTTCATCGGTATGCCACTGATCCAACTCCTGGTTCGTGCGGTATCTTTCTGCGTGGAGTTTGCGTGTTCTCCCCGTGTCTGTGTGGGTTTCCTCCCACAGCTCAGAGAAAAGCAGATTGGGGATCAGTTTAATCTGAAACTCTGAATTGTCCGTGGGTGTGAATATGAGTGGGAAAGGTTGTTATCATATCATTGCAGATCTTTCGGTGAGTGAGGTAAACCTTTCAGCCACCAGTGCTCTGCACTAGCTGTGTGTACTGTGTGTAGCCGCTTAGCATCACCCATTGATAGGTTGCCATCGATGCATTTAAGCGACTTTCGGAAGCTACGTAACTATGTTTAAGGAAACATCTGTAACTTGTGAAAAGTACAGAAAATATCTGATTCATTAGAGCCATAAAACCCAAATCTTCAAATATAGCCATCGGATCGTTATTAAAAAGGTCATTTCAATATCATCTACTTTTATGTTTTTTTTATGACTGTGGGTAAAGCAAGATTAATGACTTGTACCATTTCATAATAAAAGGCTGATTTGGTAATTTAGGATAAACACTATAATTTCTTTTCCATCCGTCTGACAGAAGTCATGTGTGTCCGTATGTTCATACTTATTAAGATTAGAAACATTTGAAGCATAAAGGCTGGCATTTGTATTAGCAACACATCTAAAACTAATACAATTGAATTGTATGTACAGTGTGTGACAATGGTCAATAATATTGGTGGCAGAGAGGCGGTGGGGGGCCCTCAAATCAAATTCTGTTTAGGGCCCCATGAAGGCTAGGGCCGGCCCTGGTTGTTATCTCTTCATGTCGGTGTAAACCACCTCTCCTCCTATTTCATCTGGGACTGAGAGAATAAGCCAGACAGATAATGAATGAATGGATGGATGGTGTCATCCAAATAACTAGACTATAAGATATACTGTATATAATTAGATGTGTTGATTGTGTTTATCTTTTAAAGTGGATTGGGGTAATGTTCTGCATAAATCATTCTCTTTTACAGTCAGTAAGTGTATTATAATCATGCAGTGTTAAGTATGAGTGTGTCTTTTCTTAGTAGGCAGACCAGCTACTTTCACCTCAAATTCACTTTGACTGGTTTTAGATAACGAATAAACCATTAAGCATTTACGTAATAAACTTGGTTATTTCATCTCATGGCGCAACTGATATGTTTGAGGATTTTACCTCTATTCGGCAGGCCATCTTGAATTAATGCAATATGTTATATTATTCCTCCAGCTATGGATTAAAGACAGCACTTTTGTGGGAGAATTAGGAACACCAATGCAGTAGATCACATTTGCTGCTTTTATCCTCTATTTCACCAGTTCTCTTCCTTCTTTTTGGACGATAACACTCCTCTCTGTTTTGGATTTTGTTGCACCGTCTCGTAGTGTGGATAAATGGCTTCATTGTCCTCAGAGTCAAAGAAAGGTTACTTTCTTCTTAAGACGGGCTCGCAGAGACAACAGCTAGCATCTCCGAGTGGCCCAGTTGTGCGTCTGCGTGTGAGTCTTTGTGTGTACTTCTGCCTTTTGTTAAATATGTATGTCACGGGTGAAGGGTTAGGGCCTGTTTGAAGTGTCAGGGAGCTGGCTCTGCTGGAGTGAGATACCAAAGAGTAATAAGTATTGAAGATGTGAGAGGACAGCTCCATTGAGGCTGGTGTGTCAACACTATTGTCTTATGCTGGCACAGTCGTTAGTGCCCTGGTAATCACTACAGTCGCGAACAGTGGAGAGCATGTTGGCACAGAGGCGTAATCCTGGACTTTCCCCCGCCTGACGGGGAGATGGCACGGCAATCATCCTGCTACCAGACTCCTCCTGCTAATTAATAACAACTTCTGGGGAGATACTTCTGAAGCACTTGGCTCCAGTGGCAATAAGCTAATCAGCGGCAGGGGTTTGGCCAGGGCTTCACACAGACAGCTAAAGGCCTCGTAAAGGAGCCGCTTTGGTTAAACTGTAACACCGAGGAACCAAATTAAATCAAACCACAAAAAGAGAGAGAGAGAGAGGAGAAGCGGGTTGTGAACTGAAAAGCGGCGGCGTTCAAATCTGAGCACAACAGCAACAACAGACTGACTGAGGTCGGACTAAAACGGGCTGAGTCAAGATGAGATTCATGCGGACATTGTAGCTAACAGGAAGAGCCGCTGAGTCATGTGAGTTGTCATGCTGTCGGTCGGAGGCAGGCGAGAAGCTCGTTGGGCTATTTAGGACTGTAGTGGCTTTAGATGAAGGAGATATTGATTTGACCATCACAGGCACAAAGAAAGATATGTAGATAAATCTTAGTGATGATGTGTTTCCAGGTGTAAGTTCAAATATTTTGCCATTATCTCCACCAAGAAAACCAATGTTTTAACTACCATCCATTTGGTTGTCAGAAGGATTACGTGAAAACTACTGAACGGATTTCCACGAGACTTGGATGGATGGGACAGTTTTCTAGGGAATCATGGATCATGATGAAAAAAATATCACACATATTTAAAGGACTGATAACTATGAGTGCCTGAAGTTTGGTGCAGCTAAATTAGTTAAAGGGGACTGGTGCTCTACTGAGTGTCAAGCTAGTTTTAATTGATTTACTCTGCTGGTTGAAAGTTTGAACTTCTTGACCTGCATGTCATCTGAATGATATTTGCTTTGTTCCAGAGAGTAGACATGTCACATACACACTTTTGTAGGGGCCCTTTATTGTGCTTGTATTTCTCATTAGGAATCCATCAGAATACAAATTTACCATTTCAGTCAAAAGTCTCTTCCACAAACACTTTCATTTAATATCACTACCTATAAATCATCACTTTATTATTCAAGGACAAATTATATCAAGTATTATGGAAAAATATTCCATCTTATATATTTGATTGATCCTTGTATTTGCTTTACCTTGTTTTATATTCGATTTCACAGTTTGTGCAACAACTGATCCTTACAGAAGGCTCGCAGAGATTTAGCTTCTACTGTAGGATTGTTTTCATTGTTTACATAAACGATGTAAAACACATCTAAAATCACTCCCTCTCCCTCTGAGGTCTCTCAAATATTTTGCATGCAAACTACCAAACATTTAATTCTCTCACCTTTATTGGCACAGGCGATCCACTGTAAAGGTGTGACGTCATAGTTATGTTGGCCAACAGAGAAGGTGAACACACGAACCTGGATGGAGAAAAAGACGAGATACCTTATTGGAAGAAATGTTAAAATAGTACAGATAATATCAAAAAAAGCTAAACTTCCCCCTGTAACCCTCCTTCTGGACAACAATAATTGTTGTAAAGTCACACAACTGCCTCCATCTCGACACTGTAGTGAGAGAGTTGTCAAACCGCAGATTATTCCTATATGACAGCAGCCGTCACGAGGGAGCTCGATGGTAAACATATATCAGAATAAATACTGGTGGCGCTGGGAGGGGTGGGACGGGGGGGGACTGGGGGGGGTTGAAAATAAGACAAGACGGGAACAAAACAACACAAACTCGGTATCTGTTGGCTGTAATTTTAGTGGCTCTGATGATAAAGTGGCTAATTAGTCAGCAGGTCAGAGCTGTTAACACCAGCAGCTAAACAACAAAAGAGACAGAGAGAGAGAGAGAGAGAAAGGGAAGGGAAACAGACTGAGAGAGAGAGAGAGAGAGTGAAATAGAGAGAGAGAGGCAGGGTTGAAGAGTAAAGAGATGGAAAAGCCAGAATCAGAGGAGCCAAAATGGAAGTGAAGAAAGCTTGGAGAGAGTGCTCAGATGCACAGATTGGAGAGCTTGGCATGTCTGACAGCCTAACTCACACAACTGCCTGTGCTATAATGAGACAATGTCAGCTGGAGATGGAGTGGGAGACGGGGGAGGCGGGTGGGGGAGAACAGGGCCGTGCGAACACAGTCTCTGGACATGCACAATCTCTTGGGCTGGCAGAGCAAGAAGTAGAAGAAGAAGAAGAAGAAGAGATAACAGCCTCGTGGGGACAGACTCACCGTTTTGTTGGGCCAGTTGTACTTCTCAAAGATGTCCTGTGCACGATCCTCCCCGCCATCTGTAAACATCATTATCATCTTATTGCAGGTGGCCCTCGGGGCACTGCTCTCCTGTGGCACACGGGGAGAGAGGAGAGGGAGGAGGGAGAGAAGAAGGGAGGCAGGTGAGGGAGGCTGGAACACCATTCAGAACAGTGCTGCACTAAATGTGTAAAGGAATAAAGGACAAGGTTTACACAACATAAAATATTACGTATTACACATTCACAAGTCATTTTTATCCATCCATCCGTCCATTGTCTAAACTGTTTATCATTGGAGGGTTGCTGGGGGAGCTGCAGCCAATCCCAGCTGACATTGGGCGAAGGTGCAGTACACCCTTGACGGGTCGCCAGTCCTTCACAGGACTGACATTCAGAGAAAAAAAAACCCTACGGACAATTTACAGTCGACAGTGAAACTAAGCTGCACGTCTTTGGACTCTGGGATGAAGCTTGAAAATCTGGATGAAAACCACAGGTACCCATATATAGATATACACAAAACAAAATGATAATTAACTCTTATAATAATAAAGAAATATAATGAAGGTTTTATATTCTGCAGTTTAACCATAAACTTAACATAAAATAAGTTAACAAATCTGTCTGTGAAAAGCTCATATCGGCCAATTGTTACAGGCCAACTGATTTATCGGTCGTTATCTACTCCTCTCTCAGTTTTTATTCTTGACTATTCATTAACATTTACATATTTCCCTCCTGGAACTCGTGCACTTGCTCATATTGTGAGTTTACCATTATCATTAGGATTTTTAGAATTTCATTTGAAGCACACAGCGCAACATTATTGTAGCGTCAAATTTGATTGTGTCAGGAGCACTTTCACCAGCATGTCAGCACTTAATGCACGTAGCCAGGCAGCAGCTTTTAGCATTCAGCTTTGATGCCCGCACCCCCGCCTGTCTGCACAGCAGCTTCCATTGATATGCAGGCCAGCGGCATGTCAATCTGACAAGATTCTAATAAAGATAAATAATATTGCTACAATTACACTTTTTTATTGTGCTTCTGCCACAAATCACGGGAGTGAGTCAGCCACGGACAGTGATTAAAGGGGGCCTTTTTATTTCTCATTCTGCTGGCAAAGAGAAGGGGAGGGGGGGAGGGGGAGAGGGGGGGCACTTGGCTCTCCGCCTCCAACTCCAGCAGAGGAATATAAAGTGTCTGTGGCTGATCTCCTCTGGGCCGCGCTCATCAATCATCCCATCAGAGCCCATTAGGGTGGCAGCCTCCTAAAATACACAGCAGCATACGGAGCTGAGGCAGCACCTGTGTTGCGAGCACGTGGACGCCTGCTGCTCACAGACTTCACCGCTGTGCCGGCTAGACGCCAGCGCTGCTCCACCGCAACAGCAGTCGCAATCACACCAATCTGCGACAATGACAGCGCCCTGGAAGTGTCGTACACAAACCTGAGCCCCTCACTGTCGGCACTGTTTTATCCCTGTAAACTCTGCTTTGATAATTGGATTAGACAGTTACTGTGGCAGAATGCACTGGAGCTACACTGTAGTTTCAGAGGGTTATCTTTGACTAGACCAGTCAGCCAAAGACCAACCCTGAGAGGCGGCTTGGCACTTACATTGAGAAGCTGTTCAAAGGCAAACGTGAAGCCAGACTTGTAATCTGTGGTTCCTTTGGCCTGCATGTGCATGACTGCCTCCTTAAAGATCTTCTTGTTGCGAACGTTGGCCTGGACCAAATTCTTGAAGCAAGGAACGACCGCGTCGGCCTTCTCGTTGAACTATGGAGGGGAAATACAAAGAAAGGTGAGCATAGTTGTCAGATTGTGCATTTCAAGGTTTTCTCTCTCATATGTGTGCATGGTACATGGGGACATGATGCAGGCGTGGGTGTGTGCAGATGTGTCTGCTACTCTCTGGATGACAGTAAACACTGGTAATTACAACTTTCCACACAAAGACCAGGTGCACCTGAAACACCATGAGCAAACCACTGAACAGAAACCCAGCCAAGGTAATATCATCTGTCTCATCTCATCCACCCAATTAGCCTAAAAGAGTGCGTGTGCATGTGTGTGTGTATTTCCTTGCGTGTGCATTGCCTGTGTGTGATTACAATATTAACAGCAGCGTCTGTAATAGCAGGTTTCAAATGTTATGTCTTCTTGAAGGTCACCTTCAAAATCTACTGACATTTTCAGGTCGGATTGATGTAAAAACTCTTTGTGAGTGAAAAAGCTGACATTTCTCACTTTTAAATTAGCAGACAAAGATATCCAGGACACACAAATGATTCAGAGACACATTTCATTAATCATCACTCTGTTGCTATCACATCTCTTCAATCATTAGATTCCTCACAGCCTGGTCTCAGTGTTTTTTTAACTTTTCTCTTCTGAAATTAACAGACACAGGAGCAGTTTCTTTCTTTCAGCATCACCGTCTTTTATCCTTCATCATCGTCTCTGCCTTGTTTCTTCAGAGAGCTATGTGTGGCTGCTTCACATCTACAAATACTGTTTTATATAAATACACGTACATCACAATTTCCTTCCTACTCACACTACATTAATAGCATTTACCTTTTATACTCATAATATATACAATGCTTTTATGTTGTGTTTTGTTACTAAATAGTAAAATTACTAAAGGTTCATATTTCTATTTGTGTCCTCATACTGCCTATTGCTGCAGCTCCTCTTTTCAGCCTCTGTCTGAAACACTTGGTATTAGCTCCTGTCTCTTTAAGAAAACGCTCCCGATAAAACCCAGTGTGCTCTGATTGGACAGCAGGCCCTCTCTTTTGTAATTGGTCAACTGCATCCAGCCTGAGTAAGAAATATCAGCCTCCACTCTCACTTTATACCGACTTTCACATATACAATAACACAATATAACACATGAGAGGAAGGAAAACCTGAAAAAGCTAAATAGGTTCCCTATAATAAGGTCACCTTTTACGTGAGAGTCACAAACTGCCGGAACCAAATTCCAACATATTTGGCCAGAAAAATCTGATTCTGATCTCTTGTATCGTAAAGGTTGAGATATACAGCAGCTATGAAACAAAATCTGGAAAATAAAAACTTGGGTACATCTATTATCTATTATAAATAAAAATGAAAAAATTATCTGAAATAAATAGTGTATCATTTCGACTAAGTATATTGCCATCGAAGTAGTCTTGTCATAAAGAAGTGTATCTTTATGGTGTGGGATGATTAGTTTCTGCAATTTTTTTACTTACTATACGCTTTTGTGTTTGCAAACATTTCACAGTGAGCTGTTCTTTATAGGGGTGAAAATCAGATGCGTTCCCACCCAGATTACCCAGCTCATTTATTGCTCTTAGAGCTGGGATTTAAAGGCATACAGTGGCTAAGAGCAATGGATTATGAAGGATTACCGAAGGAAGTCTCCGAAGAGAGCCACCGCACCATGCACGCGGATGTCTGTGTGTGTGTGTGTGTGTGTGTAAGTGTGTGTGCGTTATCTGTCCTGCAATGTAGGATAACGTTAATATTCCCCTAAACATCAGTCCTAATAGAAAGCTTAGTAATCAGCAGAGAGTGAGAGAGACAGGCAGGCAAAATCCCACATGGTCACCGGTGATGCAGGGAAAGCAAATACACTGTAATGAGGGAAGTGCAATGTTCCTAGCGCAGGCAATCAACTGGGAGCAGCAGTACGAGCACACTGTGCCGAACTCCCTGCTTGATTACCACCTGCTTAATAAATACAACAAATATTTGCGTTATCGTTGTTTTTCCAGGAGTGATTGGTACGATTAATTGCATGAGCTGAACTTCCACTCACCCTGGCCACATTCACGTAGTCGTCATCTGTAAGCGTCTCCAGCATCTCTATGACGGAGCCTTTCATGAGCTTCAGGGTGAGCCCGCTGACACTTCCACTCCTGCAGAGAAGAAGAAGCAATAAAGAACAGGCTGAATCTTAGGTGCTTCATGTGAGAAAACATATGTTCTGTTCATGTGCCTTTTATAGGGCATGTTTAAGAGAGCAGTGCAGGCAGATGAGGAGCATTCGTCTTCCCTCTGACTTCAGGCTTCCCTCAGACCAACAGGTGGCACTAGTGCCCTTTGAAGCAAACACACACGCTCACTCTAGCTAAGGGGGGGGAAATGAGGAAGAGAGGAAGCAGTGAGACACTCACACGTCCACTATGATGACCATGTCCTTTGGAGACGATGCACCTTGGATGTACCTGCACAAGAAGAAGACAAAGAATGACTTTTAATTTTCCCGCCCATATTCTTTGTGAATTGCCCCAAAGAAAAGAGCCAAGTCAGAATGAGGTGGAGCCCCGGTGATCGGAGGCCACCACGGCTGAGCCCACTGAAGCTACAGAATACAGAAAAGGCTTATGTGCTTAGAAGAGTTAATAAGTTGTGCTATGTACTTCAGTGTTGGCAGCAGCTACCGTCGACCGACTTCAACAGAGATACTCCTCTATTCCTGAATAACAATGCCTTCTCTAAATAATTACTGCATAAGCCGAAGTAATTGCTGGTTTATGGTCTAAGTGTATAATAATACATGTGGGACAATGGTCGGTACTGGAATGTACAACCTCCAACAGCCTTTTTAACAAGCCACAGTCTGAAAGCCATGAAAATTAACAGACTGTAAATCAACAAAGGTTCCACACTGGTTTTAATGATACCTCTGTTATTTAATACTGTGTTTAAAAATGCTCTAGTCGAATATATATATTATTACCACAACGCTAATTATTTATTTTAGACCCACTGATGTTCGTCTAGGTGGTGTTCAAACACATTCACAAAACTAACCTATTAAAAGTCAGGCTGTTTTTAAGAATTTGCCAATATTTGCACATTCTACTTTCAATACCAATCAATATGATTTAATTAATTCCCACTCTTACAAGAAGGTAAAAGAACAACAAACCATTTTAGGACTTTAAATGAGCACAAATGACATATAACAACATATTCTTCTTCAGTCACGCACTTGAAATTCATATGAACTTGTCAGGGAGCCGCCCGAGCGCTGTTCACCTGTGCAGTGGAGAACGTGTGCTGAGCTAAGTGCTGTCAGTAAAAGAGAGACCGCTGATGCTCTGTTTCTTTGATGACTCATCAGTTGGGCATCAAACGCATTATTCACTCTGGCAGTCCCTTTGTCGGGGGGGTCTTAAGCAAGCTGCTTAAGACCATTATGCTTCTGCCGCAAAGAAAACTCTTAAAATAGGGCAGTTCGGGGGCGTGTCGGCCGCGGCGCAGCGTTCAGGCCCACGAGGCAAAGACGCCACTAAACCAGCGAGGGGCAGACCGACTTGTGTTCTGGAAGAGACTTCACGTGTAACGTCTGTCCACAAGTGATAGAGGATGATATACAGAGGAAAATCTAAAATTCTCTCTTTCTGTTCCAGTGGCAATTAAATTCACATTTACCCCTCTAACAAAGAGAGCTGGAATTGACGGACTTCATAAGCGTCTCTATGGCACATTGGGGGGGGGGTTCCAAATGTGAGGACTAGTTTGACATTCTGAGGAGTGAGCAGGCGAGCAGTTAGCAGCCGTCTTAGGCACAGTAATCATCAGGGGTCTCTTTCTGCTGATTATCAGGCGTTCAGCTGAGTGTGGAGAGAAGCCAGCTGCCTGTGGGCCAGGCTTTTTTCTTATGCTCGGCCAAGCTGATATGAGCACGGAGCCCCGGCAGGCTCTGCCACTGCTCCCACAAGCCTCCGTGCTCCCACTCACTGGCCGGCGCCACTCCAACCTGCAGCATGACCCCTGCCCCCGTGCTGAAGTCACGTCCCTCAGCACAGTGCCTGGGCCGCCTCAAATCCGTTTTTTACACACAACCTGGTCCCCGCTCAATGGAAAAGCTGCCTGGAAGCCCCCCCGATGGAGGGAGCGAAGGCTCTGCACCAGCTCTCCCTCGCAAGAGGTCGATTAACTGAGCATGCCCAGAGTGAACATGGGCAAGTATGTGAGAGGGAGAGAGAGGGGGGAGGGAGAATCCAATTATTTTCAATAATAAAGAATGCCACATCAAAGGTAGAACTTCTGCAGCTCTCCACGACTGCGCGGTGTATGTAATCAGGTCTGGAACCATGAGGCATACTGGCATGCATGACTTTTATCAATTTAATTACTGAAATCTTAATTCGAGGGAGCGAGAGGGAGAGCAGGATAGATGTGAGACTCCACACAGTTGCGACTTCTCTCTTTTGGGGGCAGATGGGGTTTGGGAAAGCGATAGTGACGGAGAGAGGATGGAGAGACTCGGTCAGGATGTGGCCCACGTCTCCGTCCCCTCAGGCTCATGGACGGAGACACCCTGTCTGGAGCTGGAAGGAGGGTCATTTGGTGAGGGCTGTGCCTGCGGACCGACGGCAGGATTTCATTAACTCCTCCAGTCAGTCCATTTCTCATGGTAGAGAATGGCCCTTTTAACGGGACGAGTTATTTTGAAGTGGGGGGGGTCTTAATGTTAATTATACGGCACTGCAGACGTCTGTTAGTCGGTCATTAAGGGTCATCTCACAATGTAAACTCTCATAACAGTCGCCTGTGTAAATGTTGGCCCTGAAATCTGCCAAGAAAACATCACTACCAAGCAAATCATTTCTGTCCGACTTTGAAAGAGGCAGCACTGATCAGCGGTAATTGGGGGTCCAAGAGGAAACGTGTGAGCAGTGATGAAGAGGAGAAGCCGGAATAGTGTCACTCAGCGCTGAAACCATGGCGCTCCGATGACTGATCTCCCCTGCAGATTGTCTTGGTGCATCAGCTCAGCTCTCTCTGCCTCTCCACCGCCTGAAGCGCAGCTGAATTGAACATCAGAATCAGAGCGAGCGGGATGGAGTCAAGGATTTTTCTAGCCTCCGGGGCTGATACCCGGCTCCACGGCTTCCGACCGATAAGAATCGCGAGTGGAGGCCGGTGTCGGTGTATAATCCCCACCCCGTTTTGACTCATGGATCCAGATGTGTCGTTTCTGCATGGATTCCAGTCAGTAATTACCTCTCGGCTTCTGCCCACTGATGCCATTCTTTCCCTGTCATTACCCAGTCTCCTGCGTGCCAAAGCCAGGTGACAAGCAGATGGGCCTGGCTGGTGCTGAACTGAGGCCCGGCGCCCAGTCTGTGCCACGGTGACACAGCCGTCAGCCGGTGGACTCCACACATCAGACGACCGCCCTCCCTGTCCGCTCGCTGGAAGTTATGACCAGCGTCTGACTCGCCGGTGCCAAACCATCATCTCTGACATTATATTTTACTTCAACATCATCGCTGCATTTACATATCGGCGTGAGTCAGATCTGGTTCACTCGTCACAGAGGAAAATGGAATGTGAAAGCTCTGTATCTGAGTCCAGCTCCCCTTGGATTCAACCTGTTTACATCTGTTCATCGTAGTCATTAGTTTGTATATGAATTAGAAAACCTTTGTTGGCAATTCAGATGTAACTTCCAGGTCAAACTATAATATGTTTAAAATATGTTTACAATTTTTTGAGTTTGATTTAAAATGGGACTTTAAAAATAAAAGAAATACAAACAAACTACTTCACAGTTACATCCATGTTGAGACTCTTGTAGTGAAAATAGATCTTCAGTGGATTTTTTCACAATGGCCTTAAATAAATATAATAAATAATCTAAGTCAAATCATTGTTTATTTTACATTTACCAATAAACTCCAAATCACAGTGACACAAGATTTGAAGCATTTTCATTTGTTTTGATTGTTTGAAATGGCGTATTGTTTTTCCACTCATGATAAACAGAGAACAATCAATAGACTGGAAATGAACCAAACTCAATTTTTGAATATTGACTAACTCATTTAGAAACAAATTATAAAACCTGGGTTGGTGGTTCCAGCTGCTCAAATGTGGGAATGTATTTGATTTTTATTTGTTGTGTGAATTGGATCTCTGTGGCTCAGGAGCCGGAATGGTTCATCCACTAATCTGAAGATCGCAGGTTCAATCCCCGGTTGATCCAGTCTGTGTTCAATGAACCTCCTCTGCTCCTGACGCCTGTGTGCCGAGTGTTTTTAATGCTGTGTGATAGACAAGGCGCTGTGTGTAGAGGTGTTGTATGAATGTGTATGAATGGGAGAATCGCTGAGAATTTATGAAGGGCATTTGTGACTACTATGAATAATCTGAGAGAGAATTCACTGATTTATACTTTTTGAAAAGAATCATGCGTCACAGCCTTGGAGCAAAGAATGGATTTCCGTAATATATCAGTATCAGACGTCATTGAAGTTAATAATTAATTGCAAATACTATGTCGTTACCAAACTTTAAATGTCCATTGTTGTTTTTCGTGTTGTGATTAATCACCAACACAAACACTGGAAATGGAAACAAACGTCCGGACGCACATTAATCTGTGAAGAACGCCATAAGAGACATCATGTATGTCACAGGAAAAACTGGTTCACACCATCACAAATGTGCATGTGAACAATACGCACAACCAAGATGAAGCCTGATCCGAGTGTGTGTGTGTGGTTGTGTGTATTAAACATGTGCTCTTTACACTGAGTTGGTTTTCTCTAAATAAGAGGAGATTAAAGCCTGCACCACAACGTATACAACCCCCCCCCACACCCTCGTATAAATCTAACAGAAATGCATTTCACAAGCATTGAACACAACAACATATTCCATGGTTGTGGTGATTGTATTTCACCTCTTTCTATTGGCAGTTTGGTAAAAGGAGTCTCATTGGAATTCATGAAATAGTTTTATCAAGACGCAACATTGTGAAAATCAATACATTAACTGTGCCGGGGGGGGGCTGACTCTCTCAGGAGATTGTGTTCATGCACCCTGACCCTTTCCACAAAGTGTTGTGCAGTACATTTAAATTGGAGGAATTATCTACAACATAAATTTCAGACACATGTATAAGATACATGTAGTGGCTTGGGCTCATTTTGTTGAGCCACAGGAAAAAGGAACATGGGAAAGTGTGTGTTTTGAATTTGTGTGTTGTCAGTTTGTCGTGTGAGCTCATATTTCACTGTGGTCTGTTGTGAGTCATGTTTATTGACTGCATTGTGCAGTGTGTATACATAATGAATGGGCTGTATATACAGTAGCTTCTGTATTGTGTGTGTGTGCATGTCCACTATAATGTGTGAATTGGCTTCACAGTGTGAGCTCTTATATAAACAGCACATGGGGGAGGTTTGTCTTCAGGGGCTTTTTTGCCAGGAATGATTTCTGGCAGAGGAGAAACCGAACCAAGTCGTTGTGTTGCCAGACAAAACCAAACTGCGAATGAAAACTGAAAACAATAAGAAAGATTGAAACTGAAAATAATAAATTAACCCAGTACCTCCACTAAGCAGGTTTGTTTTTCATCTGCATTTGTTTGTTTGTTATTTGGCAGGATTACACAAAAACTACTCAACCGGTTTCCATGAGATTTTGTGGAGGGAAGGAGAATGTCCTGAGGAAGAACCCAGATCCAGACTTTCTTTTACATTACAAATGTTTATATGTAAATATTTTTCAAAATTTGTTTGAATATTTTGAAAAAAATGTACGGATCTAGATGAAAAAAAAGGGGACTAATATTAATGTTTGTGTGAAATTTGATAGAGATCCTAAGTGATCTAGAGAATTTAAATGTAGTGTCATTAGGGGACCTTTAAGGGGGTAACCACGGTCTCATAATACCTCAACATGCTTCCTTAAGTTCCCCCTGCAGGCAAACATCTCCCATTACCTTATATACATGGATCATGTACAGCAGCTGTAAGTAGAGTAACCATACCATAATGGGAGAACTGCACGTGACACCGAGAATGCACTGGCGTGTGTGTCTATATGTGTGCGTTGTAGGTGCAATGGTGTGCATGCTCTTAAGCGTGTGCATTTGTGTAGTGCTGATGGGCTTATTATTTTATGGACTGCTGCTCTCTTAGAGCTCCTGTGGATGTGGCAGGCGTATAAAGATTGAATTAAGATAAAAAATATAGGAGGACGGCGCCCAGAGAGCCCGCAGGAGACAGAGATGTTGTCTGCCGCTTATTTATTCCACTTTCGGTTGATTATTGGAAGCTGTGGTGCACATTCCACATTTTGGGTTGTGCCCAGGAAGAACCCACAGAATTTTATGCAACATTTTTTCCTCCACTTACTTGAAAAATTAAGAGAATTTTGAATGAATAATGCATATTTGAATACATCCGTTTTAATTATCAGTAGACGACTATCTGTTTGTTATTGTAGCGCTTCAATTTGCATAAAAAGTCTGTGTCGCAACTGCTTGGCTGAAACTGAAATGTCACAATTTGGACTGACTCTCATTTTGCTTTAAAACATTCACGAAACTCCAGACATTCTCCGAGGGAGCCGAATTTGACAACATAATGTCAGCTGCTCTGGACAATCCTCCAGAGGTTCTCCTGTCAAGTCACTTGTGAAATGTCCCTAAAATGTAGGATGTGAGAATCACGCGGGAAATTCCCAGCGATCGAACATTGAGCTTCTGGCGACAACAAGCGATGCCAGTGTTGACCAGCTGTAAACATGTGATCTCCACAGCAGAATGTATAGGTCGTGTCCTGCCTCCTGCATTGCACATGATCCTGTTGCTGTGAATGCGTCTGACCCACACAATCTCCTACTGCGTTCTTCTAAAGAGACAAGGTTCATTCCTGAAAACGGCTTCACAGTAAAAGTGCTAAATCCCTGTGTCTCCTTCGCTCTCAACCAATAACGCGTCTTTCTCCTTTGAGTCAGCGTCTCCCTCAAGTGTGGTGAAGAGAAATGAAAGATGGAGGAGGTGAAGCTCAGCGCTCTAGATATTGGTTATTCTTTTGGGGGGTGGGTGGGTGGGGGGTGGGGTGGGTGGGGGCTCAGCTTCGAGGACTGACCACTCGTCATAATATTTACAAAGAGGTCAGATTGACTTTTTGAAGAAATCAATATGTGATATAGCCTGCATGCTGTTGTGAACCCTGGGAGGTAATGGGATCTTTGCAACGCTTGGCTAACAGGACTCCATGCCTGCCTCTGATTATTTCTCTCCTCGCCCTTTCCCTTCTCCTCCCTCCCTCTGCCTCGCTTCACCCTCTGCTTCGCTTCCCTTGATAACGCGAACAGACAATATAATGGACAAATGTTAATAATTAATGTCAGAGCAATTGGAGACAATTAAGTGTGTTGACTGGACCATTAATTTTCCTGGGGCCGCTGGTGGCGGTGGGGGTGTGAGTGTGTGTGTGTGTGTGTGTGTGTGTGGGGGGGGGGAGAGACAGCACATCTGTAGACGCAGGCGGCCCCTCAGATATTTTTCATACGGGGAACACACCTGGTCAGCTCCCACCGCCTCAGCCCTGCTTCTACTCTCTATATTACTGTAAATCAAATCTTTTACTGGGAGACTCTTCCCTGGAGACAGACCCAGTGCAAAGGTTCCAGCCATTGCATCTGTGTAAACCAGTGACTTACTGGTGTTTGTGAAGCAACGATATCTGGAGTATGTCAGCACATGTGATCCTATTGTATCTGCTAGTGGGTGAGAAGAAGAGAGCTGGTGGGGTTGAAGGAGAACCTGTGAAAACATATGTGTGGATGTACTTATCTAAACCTTTATCTGATTTTTTTGTTTACTTGTTCAGTCAAACTTGTATACACCACATGATTTGTATGTGGTTTCTTTTATCATCTCTGTGTTGATTTTGTACACAAACTGCAATGTTGGGGCCTTGAATAATGATCATAATTATTTTTCTGTAAGGACATGTGGGCATCATTATTCTCCAGGGGGTACGGAATCTCTACAAAATGACAATCTTCTGTATTTGTTACTCAATTGGTCTAATTTATGTGAGAGGGGGCTGTAGAAATTGATTGTAATATGTGTTGCTCCATGTAGTCCTCACGCTCCCTCAGTTCTTATAATAGGTTTTTTTTATGGAGCGGTGAGATTGCAGCAGTTTGGTCATTTGCCTTCACCACTAACTGGATCCACGAAGGAGAGAAAACCACAGATACACCATTCTCCTTTGTGTCACGTTGAACAAAATTGTGTAATGATTAACAGCGGATGTTGATCTGTGATTGGTCGGACGGCTCCACACACCACTCCACCATCACTATGCACAGACTGGCACCAAATCATTTGAACATGGCAGCATCTGTATCAGGGAAGTTTTGGCCTCAATTATGTGTGTTCTATGTTAATATACTGGCATTGGAGCTACCTATGATTCAGCTAGTGTTGAAATACATGGAAAAGTAACATTTTGGGGGATTTACCATATTCCTGTAATTTCCACAGTGGTCAGCTCCGACATTGTTAGCCCCCATTTTGAATTTCAGTTTATAGGCAACAATTTGTGGGAAATTTTTTTTGCAAATGCTACAATGTCAATTTACTGTCTCCATGGGTAACACCTGAAGATTAGATGCTATTTTCCCAAACATCCAAATTATGTTTTATTTCTCTTTCTTTCAAAAATAGCTGTGTTATTGTCATAGTTGATATTTATTTACAGAAATAAGTAGGAAGATTTAAATTCTAATGAAACACAACAAGTTGGTGTTTGTCTGGTGTTTTGTCTGACTTGTGTAACTGGATTCTGAAATCTCCTGCGGTCACATAAGCCCACACGGCGGTCTTACCTCACCCCTCTACCATGCGTGATTTGCCAACCTCTCCAGAGAACGGAGGAGACAGCATGTTAAGACTATAATCAGGCCGGTCTGACCTGACATATCATGACACTCCCTGCCAAGGTTGAGCCAGTCAACGCAGCTGGGCACAAGTTGCTAGGCAACAGGCCACAGGAAATGTCGACGGTTGCGACACGAGGAAAAGCTTGACAGAAATGACAGTGACAAACATGGAGGACCAGGGAGGGGGGGGGGTGACAAGGTGTTCCTCTGAGCACAAGTTCACCTCTTCCTCTGTCTAACCTTGTCACAGACGCTGCAGCCGCTCAGCAAGCCCCCTCATCTCTCTCTTTCCTTGTTCCCTCTTGTCTCCACGTTGAGTTTCTCAGTCACAACATGTGTAAGAGCATTAAAGTCCATGAACTGGGGTTTTGTGCTGACAGATCAGAGAACGGATCCTGGTTTTAAGTTGTGCGGCTGCACGGCGCCTCGTGTTTTCCAGCGTCTCTCCCCCTGTTTATTGTGTTGCCTGCTGTGACAGTGGAGCACTGGGGAGACTTTCTTCGGGTGTTAACCTAATTAATTGTCAGGGAACACCTCGTTGGTTTCATGATTGCAGACACACGGAGGTGTTGGGAGGTCCCTTCGAATTTCTTCTTAAAAATACACTAATCAGTGTTTAGAGTAAATGTAAACAAAAGCATCATGTTACAATAAGTACCGGCTATGACTGACTGACAGGTTAAACTCCTCTGTTATACGCAGAGTCTGAGTATGAAGTATTTTTCCACACATAAAAAGACTGAGTGACTGATTATTCCCTCAGTTTGATCCCACAGGTGATGTCTGAGAGCTTGAGGACACTACACGCCCACCTACACCTGTGGCCTGCTCCCATTGGACTGTGCTAACTGTCATTTAGCACTTTAATTTCTATGTTTTTTATGGATTGATCAACTCAATCAATTAAATGCTCACCACACCTCGAATGAGCAACTGATTTTACCTTAAATGTGCTTTTGATGGTGAATATATTAATCCTCTTTGAGACCTGGCAAAATTTTAAGATGTTCTAGAGTGTGTATTTCAGGATCTTGATTGTCATGCAAATGTGCCCCGAATGCAAAAGGTTTTCTTTGGCTTGTCTTCTGTTTGTTTGCTCTGAGCTGCGTTGACTTCATGTGACAGGCTGGCCTGACCTCAAACAGCCACTCACACTGAGCCGGACCGAGACAGAGATGGAAAATGGGGTCAGGTCTAATCACCATTGCTGTCATGATTATGTCCAGTTCACTCCAACCTGTAACCAGGCAACAGGCAGGGCTGCCACAAAGCTGATGTGACAGTGGCAAGTAGATTGAATGTGGAAGGGAGGACAGGAAGCCAGGGTGGGCGGCTGAACGCAGCCTAGTTCTGTCCGGCCGATCACGCTCACCCGGCCCGGCCCTCGGTACAGGGATCAGCTGCTGCACTTTTAATAAAAACATTAGCCCTTATCTTGTTTTGCCCTTGTAGCAAAATACAGTGCATTCTACATGATCACTCACTGAGATAAACACGGGTTAGGAAAAAACGCTTTGATCTTATTCCTCTAAACAATATAGCTTGAGCAGAGAAGGTCAACAGCAGACAGAGACAAAACGCTGAACAAGAATCTTAATGTGAGTCTGGATTTAAGACTTAAAGCTTTTCTTTCAGACATAGTGCTGGAGTCCTAAAAAGATCATAACATGCAGACAAGCATTAAGATCCTGGGGTAGAACAAATTACTGAATTTCTGTCAAGGAATTGCATTCAAATATGTATGTGAGTCACAGAAATGGCTGCCGTTTCAGAGAGCATGTTCCCGTGGTCTAGAAGCTACTAGAAGTAATAGTGGCAATGTGTACAGACACTCCTTTGTTACGCAAAGATTTAAAAATCAAATGTGTCTCCGGCAAGCTTGTGTGTGTGTGTTTGAGTGAGTGAGTGCGTGGGCTCAGATCCCCTCACAACACTTTGTCACAACTTTAACACAGCATGACAGTGCTGCTGCCGCCGACAGAGCAGGTGTTACAATGACAAGTTCAATTTCTGCAATTTTCCTCTGCTGCTGTTTCTGTTTGTTCAAGTCTGTCGGCTCTGAGCTGCACAAACCTCAGCTGCAGGAGAACACAGTGCACTTTGAAAGTTCAGCAATCTAATGGATTTTAGAGCATTTACATTAGAATAAGATATGTAAAAAAATGTGGATCTTACCTTAATAAACAAAAATATAAGTGCTCATTCTCCTAAGTCAAGTTATGTATATTTGTGGTTTTTTTTGGGTTTATATATGGTAAATTGTTGGTCTTTATACAGCACTTATTTGTCTTGATGAACAAACAAAGCACTTTGCAGTTTTGCCATTCACCCATTCACCCACATTCATATATATATATATATATATATATATATATATATATATATCGGTAGACATATCGGTATCAAGATTCTAGTATTGATATCTGCATCAGCCCCCCCAAAATCCACATCTGCCTGGCTCTAATGAATTTACCATGTCTAATCTATTGGAGTCGAAATCACAAATGTAACACTAAATACTACATAACATCATTCATTGAAGTAAAGGTACATAAACTATTTCACCATCAAAGCCCCTGAGGTGTCCAAAAGAGCCACTTTAGGAAAAAAAAATGCCTCAAATTCAAATATGATCAAGATGCTCTCTTCTTATTTCTTATCTTTCCTAGTTTCAGGTGATTGATGAGTGATATTAGGAGAGTTCACCGTGACGGCACTTACCATGGTCTCCTGCGGACATCGTACAGGTCGATCTTGTTGGGCGCCCTCCATGGAGTGGCTGCAGAGAGCAAGAAAATAAGCTATAGGGCGAACGGTGCACTGTAGGATATTTCAGATCAGATTAGATCAAAGTAATCATAATTTCATTCTGTCGATCCTGTTACCACTATAACCATCTGATAAGAGATTGCCAATGTTCTGCCGCTGAGGAGCCCTGGGGTCAATTTAGACTTTATCTCTCTGTGGGTTATGAGGCAGACTGTTGACTCGGTGACCTGTGGCCTACCTGGGTAGTATCGAGTCACTCCAGTGGCACTGCCGAACACCTGCCAGCGCAGAGAGCTGTCCTCCCGACGGTTTTCAATGAAGACGCGCTCCAGAGCCTGGGTCCAGTTTAACTCGTTCAGGATGACTGGTGCTGTGGGAACACACACGAAGAGAAGCACGGTAATGAAACTGGTACATACAAGACCGTGTAGGGCTTATTAATGTTAACCAATTTACCCAGCTTGTTTCTTTAATAAGGGGCAGATACAGTTTACATATTTCCTGCTATATTTGAATATCTCCATGGATCCAACAGATTAAGGCTGCAAGAGGCAATGTCACAAGTTTGGTGAACAAAGTTCACTTGAACTCATATACAGGGACAAAATATAGAGAATTGTAAATGAGCTGCTAATTATATGCAACAGCTTCAACTTTGCTTAACACTTAAAATAGTCTAGCTTTGTGACTTTTGGCACCCCGTAACAAATTAAGAAAAGGTAACAGAGGCTCGGTTCAGATCCCGGTTCAGCCAGGGTATTTTCTTTGTGGAGATTACTTGTCCCCCCCTATGTCTGCATGGGTTTTCTCCAGGTTCTCTGGCCTCCTCCCCTCCTCCTCCTCCAAAGACATGCAGATTGGAGTTATGTGAATAAGAAACTCTGAATTTGCCATAGGTGTGGATGCAAGTGTTTGTCTCTGTATGTTGGCCCTGTAACATACTGGCAACCTCTCCAGGCTGCCTCTCACCCAATGTCAGCTACTTTGGGCTCCGGCTCCCCTGAGCCCTTCAAGGGGATAAGTGGTAGAGATATATGGATAGAAAAACAAAAAATCTGATTTACCCAGTTTTTATTGTAAGCCTCAAGAAAGGACCACCGCCAGAGAACAAATAATACAGTTTCTGTTAGTAACCCAAAGGTTAACTCTCCTTGCTGAACAACCTTGTCCGTGCCAGCCGCAGCGTGCCGAGCACATCAGAATGGATGTATGCAGGCGGCGTGGCCGGCGGTAGCCATCCGAGCGGGGCATCACTCTAATCTAGGCGATCTCTGAGGAGCGCAGATGAGGAATCGGAGATGACCTTGGAGGAGGTCATATGTCATTCACAGCATGTGGAGGATGAAACCGTCTCTGGAATTTTTGATAGTGGAGATAAACAAACCATAGTTCTCTGTCTTATAGGACTGCTCAGCGACTGGGGGAGGAAAGAGAGAAGAATAAGACCAGGTCTGCCTCTGCATGTCTGGCTCAACGCATCATTGTGAGGTCAGAGTTATATCCCACCAGTCAGTGGTGCTGTGTAAAATGGATTTATGGTTGGGGGAGCGACATATTTATCATAAAGTCAAGAAATGAAATAGCGTACCGCTGGTGGAGCTAAACTAACAACGAGTGTATCTCCTTTCTCTCTACCTCACTCTTACTGCCCTTTTATTTCTCTTACTCTTGATCCTTGCAACATGAGACAATATGGCTACACACACACATACACACACGCACACACACACACACACACACACACACAATGCTTCCATTCTGTTTAATAGCTGAGCTGAAGTCAGATGTGCAATCAGAGGTTTAATAGCCACCTGATTAAAGAGGAAACAAGATGAGGAGCTGAGCTGGGGAGAACTTCACTCTCTCCTCTGATTTAATTACTCAGCCAAACAAAGCTAGATAAGCCCGTGACCCGACAGGTCCGACTCTCCTCTACCCCCCGTTTGAATTTCACACAAATAATGATCATTATCCACTTTCCCATGCTTTTCAATTGCCGCTTTGACGAGCTGTCAGTTTAAAGTTAAGAAATACAACCTTCCCCCAGCCGCCGCTTACCTCCCTCACTCTAAGCTGAAAGCCTCTTGATAATCACAATCACACTGTTGTTAACTAAAAACATACTGTTGTCATCTTTTTTCAGTTAAACGCTCGATTTTCCTTTGCACAAACTGTCTCCGCTCAAAACAAAGCGAAGTTTCATTACTCTACAGCTTCCTGCAAAACAAATGTTCACAATCACACACACACGCACACACGCACGCACACACGCAAACACGCACGTGACAACAGAAGCACTAAATAGTGTCTGGAGGATAGGAATATATGAAAGCCAAATTACTGCCATCACCGAGGGGAGCTCCTCAACATGTTTTCTCAAAAATTCATAGACATGACCACAAAGGAAGAAAAGAGGAGGATGGAAGCAGCCCTACAGATGAGGATAAAAAAAGAAGAAAGAAGAGAGAGGGAGGGCGCTTGATGAAAGGCAACACACGTATTAACACGAATGAGCGGCTGCCTTCACAGCCCCGAAAAACGGCAATTTCTCGCCCATCAGGGAAGGAGAGAAAATAAATAAATGGACCCAAAACAAACTTCAAACTTTAAACAGCTAAATTGAAACTGGCAGAATCTGAGACATGACTGAGCGAAAAAAGATTTGTTATTGAAAGTCTTTACAAAATCATGTCACAAATATCAGACCCTTTGATTGGTAGGTAAACAACTAGCTGGTACGCGGAGACGACATCTGAGGCAGAACAATCAGGCTGGTGAGCAGCAGTCTGCCCATTGGAGGATGGCTGGTGGTTAGAAACTTATCATCAAACTAGTGTGAAAGACCTATCACCATTTTGTCCTGTCTTTTAAATGTAAAAAACATGTCTCCACCTCCTCCCCCCATCCAGAAATGAGGCCCATATCCCAGATTTGAATATATATATATATATATATATATATATATATATATATATACTGCAGCTAGCCACCAGCCACTCTGAGGTAGTCGTTTCATCCATAATTAAAAACTGTAATTTGTGGGCATTGCGTCAGCTGAGGCTTTACCATCACTGTAAAATAAACAGTCGCTTCTGATTCGTTTCATTAAACAATCAGTCTAATGGTTTGTCAGCTGCTATTTGATGACTCATTCCTGAAGGATGTGTTTTCCAGGGACATTTCTGCTACAAAGTTAATTGCATTCAACCAGAATTAGAGAGTGAAAGTGCTTTATTAGCTTCTATCTCTCATAACACATGTTTGCGTTAGCAGAGTCCAGATGGTCGGAGGAAGTGGAGGACTGCAACCAGGGAGGAGAAGATGTGAGACTCTCAGTATCTCTGCAGTTTTATGACCGTGGATTTCCAAACTTGCTGCACTCGCTCCTGTGAGTCAATTCATTTCAATGGGACCGGTGGCGATATTTTACTGATGTTTGTGTGGAGATTATCAGGATCAGGGAGGCAAACTACGCATTTCAATTTCATCTGGGCCACGCAGCGCTCCATGGTTAAAGAGCCATCTGATTAATGTGTAAAAAGTATTATCCTTTGAGCAGGAGTTATCACAGCGGGGTTGCCGGAGGGGGGGTGGCCCGTGTGCTGTGAAGCCCTGGGTGCACTTATCTGGAGAGGCACTGGGTATGTAATGATAGCTGCCCCAGACAGGCCAAGGGCGAAGAGACATCCTGTGACCTCCGTCTAAAGCCAGCATCATCTCAGAAGCCACGACTTACATCAAGGTAGCTAACTGGATATATGCACCACAGATTATCAGCCTCATCTCTGCACAGGGCTGCGTGCACACATGGATTTAACACCTGCAGTGTGCTTGATATGTTCTCTGAATATTTCCGGGTCCATGATGTTCTAATGGTGCTGGCAATGGTTTATATACGTGTCTATAGTGCCGATCAGATTACTCTTTCAACCAGAGTAATAAAACAGACCAAAGTGTGTGTTAAGCTGCAATCTTAACCTATATGGGAGGCACCTCCACCGCAAACACACACACAAACACACATGCAGACACACATCTGTACGTGATCGCTGCAGAAAAAACGAAAAAACCAAAGGAAAGCGACAGCACATCACAGATAAGACAAACTAATTCTCTTTGATTTACGCAGTTAGGATGTGCTGTGACTTCTCAGGACAGTTGATAAAAAGACACATTTCCCCTGGGGGGGGGCAGAGCCTGGGAGCATTGTGTCGGGCCTCATCTTTCACATGAGACGCCCGCTCTCTGATGTCTTTAAAAGGTGATTCATCAGAGCGCCGCTCCCCTGACATTTAGAGCACCCTTGGCTTTTCCCCCTTCATGGAGCAGGACTGCACACCAAGTAGGGAAACAATTATGAATGGGATTTATGGAGCATCTCTTTGTGACATCATCCCTCAATCCCCCCCCTTCCACCAGCACCTCCTCTATCATACGACCCCACCCCCCCCCCACCGTGCACCCATTATTCACTCTGATATACTCGTGATAAGGAGCCATCCAAACTAATCTGCGCGTCAAGCCCTGTATTAAGCCAACGTTATAGAAATGGGTCCATGCATTGACTGTACACAGGGGCCTGTAATACATCAGAGCAACACAAGTGGTCCCTCATAAGAAACCCATGATGGTAATAGTTCCAAAGCCTATGGGGGGGGGAATTCCCTTTGAAGCTTCATAATCAGTTTTGCTGAAATGCATTTAAATATTTTTAAATTGAGTGACTAAGTGGTACTGGTGTATTTCAGTTCTCTTGACTTTGATATACTGGTGGTGTTACTCAAGAAGACAGGAAGGAGACACGCGTGTCATTGAATCTTAGTGAGTTGATACCCAGAATGTGTATTCTCACAAAGTCAAGTGTGATCTAGCTTTGGCAGAATCATTGTGTGAAGGAGGAACCGTCTCTTCACTCAGAAGATCAGTTCACACTAATGACAAAAATGGATGATCTCCCCCTCGTGCTGCTCAGCCTGTCAGCAAGTTTGATTTACATGTTTCCCCCTGAATCTTTCTCTGACGTTTTCCTTTTACTTCCAGTCAAAAAAACGGATGTTGAATAGAATTCTCTTTGTGGTGAACACAGCGCTGACAGGAGACATTTCCCTGGTCCACGTTGATTAGTGTATAGATGGATGGGGGTCTGATGTCGAAGTGTTGTCACTTCTAATTTTGTAGTCTTTATTTTTTTTAATAAAGTACAGAGAGAAAACATTTATTTCCTCGTCGTTTAACCATTACATCATTGGTGGTGGAAACTACAGGATGCTTCCACTTCTGTTTCTTCTTCTGTTGTTTAATGGTGTCTCAACTTCCTGCACTTGGTCCAAAACTCGGAACTATGACAAATCGTTTTTCCAGACTGCAAACAAACCAAACCCTGCCTCAGGTTGCCCTGAATGAAAAACCACCTCTTTTAGTCGGAGTAAAGTTTGGCCGGGGATCTTGTGAACGCTTCACTGCAGGAAATCTCTAAAATCTGTATTTGCAAGTGGCAGTATGGTCCAACTGCTGTTTGGGAGCAGTGCAGAAGAAGTGAATTCCAGGAAAAGAAGGGTGAAGGGTGAAACTATTTCAAAGACCTGGTATCAGATCGGTATATTTGTGTACTTGCCGATGCCCTATGCAGCATTTTCAGCAGAGAGGTATTTCTGATGCTGGTACTGGTATCAGAACATCAATAGTTTGAGGTCATTACAAACCAGCATCTGAATTTACCACCTCCTTTTCTGTCTCTCTGATATGTCAGCCCCGTTCCTTTACATCTTCCCCTCTTCTCACCTCTTTTCCTCACTGCCTCTCCTCCTTCCCTCTTCCTTCATGGCTGCTTTGTGGCCTGGCCGAGTGTTAAAGTGCCTGAACCTAAAAGCTTTCATCCTGCAGGAGCAAACAGCAGCAACAGGAACTGGCAGCAGCTCACACATCACACAAAGCAAAGCTAAAACAAACTCTAAGCCTTTGCAGAAACAAAATGTGTCTTTTTGTAGCTTTGGTTGAGGAAAAAAAAACAAGAAGCTGCTTTATATCCTGACTTATATTCTTTCCTGTTGTATACCTTAGTTTAGAAAGCCCTCCCGGAGAATCTGTTAGCATATGAAGCCGCTGCATTAACTAATTATAAATTAAATTAATCATAATTAAAAATCATTTGAGGGAATCAAACGGTTTTACTCAGGAGTAGTATTTGCTGTTAAGATACCCGAGTATTGCTTCACGGCAATTTCAGACCGAGTTTGTTCGCATTTGTGTGTGTGTGTGTGTCTGTGTGTGTCTGTCAAGGGGGGGCGGTTCTCTGAGGAAAGGTGATTATTAATACAGAATAATACGTAAGGGAGAGATTTCACCACACCTCCAGAGTGCTCCTCCAAACGGTTTTTCTAATTAAGCAAGAGCAGTAAATAACAAACACACCAAATGTAATTTGTGAGGCTGCTGGTGAGTGAAGTGGAGTTTGTTGTGCTGACTGTTCTAATTAGTGTGCGGGTGAGTGATAGTGCCCCTTCACTGGGCACACACTATCGGGGTGAGATGGGCGAGGGGGGGAGAAAGAGAGATGTAACGTCTGTAACGTTGAGAACAACTGAAAATACAGAGTGCACTGTTACTACTGTACTTCTTCTCTTTTTAACTTTGAATCCTGTTCTCCGAATACCCCTCTCTTCGCTGCTTTATTACCATTTTTGGTTTTCTTTTTCATAAATCACTTTAGCTCTTTCCACACTTTTGAATCTGGTTTGATGTTGAGTTGGTTGACAGGGAAGCTTCCTGCACTTAATGGAACCTGAACCAAATACTGGATGGATGTGAAGTACATGTACAAATACACACGCGGTCAAACATCCGAGTAGGAATCGAACTTGTGGCCACTGCAGGACTCGAGCCGCCCCACCCCTGCTCTATTTTGAGGAAATCTTTACACTTAAAGATGAGAAGTTTAATATTATAGATATAAGCCTAAGGCTGAGTGGGAACAGTGACTAATGGGAGCCACAGCTTATAATACGACTTTGTAACAAAGCATAACTCTCCTTCTTCTCACTTTCACATCCCCTTCCTATTGTGAACAGACCTGAGTCTGTCGATCCAATGTCGCCTTTGTCCCTCAGAGCCAGCTGAGCGGACTTCTCCCCAGATCCATTTTACAGAGGACGAGAGACATCAGAGGCAGTTTGACTCAAATTAAACCCCACAAATGCAAATCTCTTCTTTTTAAATCTCACATGACACTGCGTTGACTCGCTATCTGCTGTATCTGTTGCACTCAATTTCCCCCTGCACATTACAGACACCCACGTGCAATTTGCTCTTTACAAAGGTGAATTGGATGATTTCTTTTATTTATTTATTTTGTGCCAGCAGCTTCCCAGAGGGGACCCAGGCTTGGACCAGGGAAAATGGAGGCTAACAATGGAAGGGCAGGGAGTACACTCTCTGCTTAATTTAAGTCTCATGAATAAAAGCATGTTCTAACCTCCTGAAATCACAACACTTTCTTTACACTTTATCATACTTATAATGCTAATAACCCCCGTTGTTTGAGATATATGCCCTCAGTGAATAACAGGGAATATTTCCTTGCAATAATTTTGGCATAATATTATACAGGCCACCTTTTTTAACAAAAACAAAAACCTGTTTTCAGCAACAACAAAAACAATCTGCTGTAACAAACTATACACAACTTGCCAAACACCAACTGACAAGCAAACAAAGTGAGCCACATTCAAAATGCACGACTGTCAAAGGCATCGGATCGCTGCGCACTTCAACCCACATGACCTGCTATCGTTTGACCACAGGTCTTACAGATGTGAGTTCATGCTACACGACTGACTGGTGACTGCCTTCACAACACGTCCCATCACAGTTGTATAGAAAAGGCTAAACATTTTCATACTTCAAAACGTTGCCATAGTTGTCTTTAGTTGTCTGTGACCTGTCAATGAGTTCGGACACAGAGATCAGCGACTCCATATTGAATCCTGATTCTGCTCCAAACTTGAGCCTTTTCTCCGACTTCCTAAATTTGTTGGCGATTGGAAAATTGGGATAAAAACCGTGAACTAGGCTAAAACCTCAGAGAAAATCAAGGCTAAAAAGTAATGGAAGACTTTTCAAATGGATAAAGCAAATCTGATAAGGCTCTGATTGAACAATTAGACAGGCAAGTACAGGGGCGGGTGACGATGGTGGTTGTGGTGATTGCCTGTGTGTGTCTGTGTGTGTCTGTTTGTGTGTGTGTGTGTGGTGGGTGGGATAATCACTCCATGCAAATCATTTAAGCTCTGCTCTTTCATCTGCACACACAGTTAGCCATTCCCCGCCATTCATTTGTGATAACCAAGTTCCTCACTGTGCTCGACTACAATAGCAAACTGACAACATGACGCTAGGCCTCTGGAAACGGCGCCGCATGCAGCGGATTTAAACTTCAAATTTAATGAAAGGACTTCCCACATTCACTGGTGGTTCTCTCTATACCCTGCTGGGAACAGTGGCTGCTTATTGGAACACACACACACACACTAATGTAAGCATCCACTATGTGTACACTATACACACATAATTACTTCTTTTTCAAAAAAGGCTGATATACAATGGTGTGTATTTTGAACATATTGTAATGTTCAGGCAACTGAAGATTGACCCAATCTGGCTTAGTATCCTCCATCTGCAGCACGGACTCCAATGTCCAATTACCAATGAGGTTCAAAGAATCTATAAAATAAAGAAAAATTGCGTATTCGCTCTCTGTTTTAATCCTTATTTTTCAGTTATTTTAAACGTTATATACCCCGAGGCCTTTCCTCGACAGTTATTTAGCAAATCACTGCCTGTTCTTCACAATGTCTGTAACATTCAGACGGAGAATCCACCCCAGTTTTCCACGGATGACCCAGCCCACATCAATTTATTCCCCTGAGCCTGTGTTGCGATGTCCATCCTCTAATAAGCAATGATAATTAGAAGAAAACTGTATGAATGTTTGACCTAAGCTAATTAGAAAGTTTGCAGAATTGGCAGCAGGAATCAGCAGAGGGATAATGAATCATAAAATGGTTCATTACTGCGCTCAGGGAACACTCTCAATCTCAATAAACGGACATGGGGCCTAGCAGACAAATCAAACCAGGATGGATACACCGCCTCATTTAGTCGCTGAAAGGATCACAATAAAAAAAAAGAACGATATTTTTTTGCTATTATTAAAGTGTCTCTTCTCCCTCCATCCCCTCTCACCCCTTTCTTTCTATCTCTCAGTCTATCTGTGCCGTTCTCCAAGGACGCTCATTTTCATGTGACTGGAAATTTAAGATGCCATTTTCTTGAAAACAGCCAATTTATCCAGTACATTAACAATGTGTACAAATCAAAGTGAGCTAAATTAAGTGTGAGTGCTTATAAACAACACTTGTGAGTTTCAGAATAACCGTGAAGCATTGTGAGCTGTACTTTGGACTGTGCTCCATTATATAGTTTTCAGTTCTCTGCCTTTCCTCTGGCCTCCCCCTGAGGAACAAGCACTCAATCTACCCACTCACATCACTTCTTCCCTCTGCTCATCCTATACCCCCACAGATACACTGCAGATCCAGACCTCTGCAGACCAAGAGGACAACAATCCGCCCACATCAGTTTCCTCAGACATCCTCTCCAAGGCACCCTGCAGGCTCCCAATGGCAGGACCAGAGGAGAACTCCACACACAGATAACAATCTACCTTTTACCATCTCTCTCTAAAACTATTGAAACTCTACAAACCTGAACCCTGTGACAGGAGCTTGAAGTAAAGTTCTGCTGGATAATTAATTAAAACAGAGCTTCACTGAAAATACTAAGATTACTTATTGTCTTTTTTCCTTGAAAGCAATGGGTAGTTATTTTAGTATGTTCTGTTAAACTAGCCTACTACTAAAAAACTAGAGTAAACGGCCGATGCCAGCTTTGGAAATACCTCCTGTTGAAAATGCTGTTTCGGACACTGGCGAGTAAGCAAATCCATGAACTGATCCAACTCCAAGTCTTTAAACTATAATAGTTCCACACAGATAAAACTCCAATTCCTGGAAATCACTTCTGCTGCTCCAAAACAGCAGGTGCTATGTACTGCCACTGGCAAGTACTGTTTTTAGAGCAGTGAAGAAGAAAAGATTCCCAGTAGTGTAGCATTAGCAAGTGCAGCAGGAAAAACCTGGAAACCACATCAAAATGACAAAAAGGATCTAGTCTTCTAACCCAACACATACCGACTCAAATTACATGTCTTGATGCCAACATCAGATTTGGAGCAGCTCAAACTAAACGTTTTGAATAACATACAAATAGTTTTTAGCGTCACTCCCATGCAGGAGCTGTAAATAGATGCTAACGTGTCAAATCTTTGGAATTTCCCTTTAACTTTGTCTACATTGCACCTTTATCATTTCAAGACTGATGATTATAAATTCTACATTTGTGTCATTTGGTTTGGTGGCAAAGCGTCTTTAAGAATTCTGTAAAAAACCTAAAACCCAACGCACTTTCATAATGGAGTTGGCAACAAATAGGCAGTTGACAATCTCAGCACAGCAGACTGCGCAATGGGAGCTAGCAACACAACATCTATAGTAAACATTTCCAGAGAAGAGAAGAGAAGAAAAAAAAATTTTATTCTATGCACTGTACCACTCTAACGGTCTGGTCTCCACCAGGCTCAATCAAGAGGCCTTTATTCTCTGACTCATATCTTCAGACAGGGGAACCAGAGCTGGCACAAAATGGCTCCGGGAACAATGTGCAGGCCTGATTGCTCTATTGTGAGTTAGCTGTGGCCTTTGACATCTCCTCCTGAACCAAGAGTGTCTAATTCAGACAAGATTTGTCTGGAGACACAGCTGGAGAGCATTGTTACAGGAAGGAGCCGTACACTGCCTCTTCAGAAAAGATGGAAAAGAGCTCAACAATAAAAAAAAAGACAAAAATGTCTGTCGGTCTGCACACGGCTTCTGGTTTCTGAGTCTTTAAAGAGGCCGGGACAGAGCGTCCAAAAGGTTAGAGGTGGGTAACAGAGGGAAAGTGCCAAGAAAAATCAGAGTCCCCCAAGGTACATGTGTTCCCTTTGTCCATTTGGCAGCTGCAGACTAAGGAGGGTGTTATGGCCGCGGGGCAGCACGGTGCCAGGCACGAAGGGCAGGGCCCACAAGTGACACAGCCAATGCCCATGCGTTAAAAAAAGAAAATACAGTAGGAATGTGGAGGGAGAGAGCTTCTGTCATCTAAAATCATGTTAGTGTGCTAAAGTGCAAGCTGACATAAAAAGAGGGAGAGACTGAGCTGACGTGCTGGAGAGGTCGAGTCAAAGCATCTATCCATTACCAAGCAGTTTGTGTGACAACCAGGAGATGTTGTCCTACACACGACACATTCAAATAATACACTACTATCAGGGGACAACAAGTAGCACAAAATCCAATGATGATAACTTGACAAGCAGGTAAGAGACCATCCAGCAAACAAAACAGGCCTTGAGCACCCATTTATTATCTGTTGTCTGAGCTACACTTCTTCACACAATGCAGAAAATGGAGAAATATAAAGAGACACATTTTTACAAAGGGATAAATGACCCTTCATTCTGGTGGCGAAATATCTGATGACCTATTTTGTTCTTAATAACTATTGTTGTTGTGTTTGCCGATATTATTCTTTGATTGTCTTCTATAATGAACTCACTCATGGCGTCACATGTAAATGTCAGGCCAATAAAGATTACTGAACTGCATTGAATAGAGACAAACACCAATCACTCCAATTAACCCTAGGCTGCATGTCTTTGACTGTGGGGGGAAATTGGAGAAAACCAAGGCAGACACAAGGAAAACATGCAGACTCCACACAGAAAGGCCCTGGAACTTCTATCTGTGTGGAGGTTCTTTAGCTGGTGTAAAGTCACTAACTCAACAAAATAATAATAAAGAGAAAGTATTGTTTTGTACTTACAGCCTTTGTATATGTCTGTAGGAATCTGGACCGCACTGGCGGAGTAGTTGACCTTGTTTTTGAAGTTTGGATCGTCCACAAACTCCAGCTCCAACGAAGACGTGCTATCCAGCAGGCTCTCCTCTTCTCCGTCCTCCGCCTGCATTGCACACACAAACACATGCGGACACACACACACACACACATCTGAGTGAGCAAACAAATACAAGTGGATGGAAAAACGAGGGAAACATGCAAATATGGTGCCATCTCTTTGTGGCTTTATCGCCTCCATCTGTGGCTCTGGTACAAACAATGAATCTGATCTTACTTTCGCACATATAAGCTGCTTTTAGACGTGCACCTAACTCCAGACTTTTCCCTGAAGTTGTCAAGTGGGGCTATTTATATATTGATAAAATGAGTTGGCCAATGCGAGAATTCAAAAATTCACAGCGAGCGAGTGGGTGTGTCGATGACATGTCTAAATCATGACTAAACAGAAAAAAATGCAAATATCTCACAATGCCATACACATACAAACAAAAATACATGATTTATACAGCTGAATTCATACGCCGTGTTCTACGCAGACTCCACCCCTCACCTGAGAGTTAAGGACATTTTCTTTTTGTCGTGAACCTGCATATTCTCCTGCTGCATTATTCATACGTTTACAGAGTTTATTTATAAAAACGGCTGAAATCACACAGCCTTCAGGTGCCGTTAAGAATATAAATATCAATTAATGTGACTTTTCCCCGCCTTTGGGTTTCGGCGCTTTTTATTTCCTCCCCTCATCAGAGAACAGCAGCAAGTATCAGAGCCGACACCAAGCAGAGAGAGTCATTAGTACCCGAGATGACTTATCACAGACACTCGAGGTGCCGTGCAAATTAACCCCAACAATAACTAGCAACCAACGCCACTTAATCACTGTTTAGTCTCCCATCCGTCTGAATGATAACGTCTTTCCTAACGCTGTCTCCTCTCTCTCGCCTGCGCCTCTTAAGACAAAACAAAAAAAGAGACTAAATCTGAATAGAAACGTGTTGGCTCCTGTTCATCTACACAACGGAAAAAGCCTGACATACATATTGCAATGGGAAAAGTGTCAGATATCAAAGAAAGCCAGAAGATAAAGTAAAAGGCAAAACTGACATTTAAGGTTTGTATCTAGATAAGTTATCAATAGAGTACAATCTGTGCCTGTTCCCACAGGAGGAACTGATTGTGGGATGTGGAGGGAAAGAAATGGCAGTGAGATAGAACGTCCATCTCCGGCTGAGTTTATTAACTTCTTCCTGATCTTGCTCACTGAAAACCCTGTTAGATAGGTTCTAAGAAGACCGAGCAGGTCACATCTACAACATCAAGATTCAGATATTAAAGTGTAGGATGTGGAGTCGTGGAGGGATCGTGGTGCAATAACGACGATTTAACTAATGTGCGTTCATGCACCGAGCTCTTTGATTCAGCGGCGTGGAGAAGCTGCCCTCAGCACAGTGAGACGTCATGCCTCTATCCTTCTCCCTTCATTAGTCATCCTCCATCAGCCTTCATTTATTGGATATTTGTAAAACAAAAACTCAGATCGCTGGTCATTCCGCAAGCGCTCTGGCTGCTGCAAAACAAATTTGACTTTAAAAAACAGCTTGTGAGTTTCATTTAAATAGAGTGGCATGGGTTAACTGGATCTGACGTGTTATAAACTATTTGGGTTTTTTGTTGATGTTGTTTTTTTTGGAGAGAGAGAAATTAAATCAAAACCCCATGTCCATGGCATAAACTGATTGATGGGCCAACTCTAATTGACTATTAAAATGCAATTACAAGCTGTCGCTGGGACAAGCCGGGGGACAGTTGTGCTTAAGGTCCTGTTGAAAGTCACCAGAAGAAACATTTCAGTGCTGTGATGGAGACCAGTTCATGAGACAAGTCAGGACGGATAGATATGTCCTGGGTGGAAACACCTGACATTCAACACATGGATTCATTTTGTGTATTTTATTTACTTTCACTGTTTTGAACCTATGTTAAATGTCATTGCTGAAAGCCCTGTTTACAAAACAATGTATTATTATTATTATCATTATTATTATTTGTCATCAAATTAAATGTTTGGTAAAATAAGTTGTAAATTTCTCTTTTAGAAATAAAGGACATATATATCATTCTAACTCAAAGTTCAAAAACAACCAGGGCAAAGGTTTTAAAAAAATATGACAGTTAATGTGCAGCTATTAAAAATAATGGTTAATTTTAGAATTAACTGTAGAACAAAAAGACTGAGGGGTGTGTTTGTCAAAGTTCATCTGACAGATCATGAAGTTAGATCTTGTCCAACAACAAATAAAGTAATTATGTGGCCGTCAGGTAACTAATGTTGTCAGTGTTGTGCTGTGATCTCCTGTTATAATTCAATAAGGATGTTTTAAGTTGAAAGTAAAGAGGGAAGGATCCAAGTGGGACTCAAGATGTAGAGGAGTAAAATGTACCTTTGAATACAAATACTTTAGTCACTGATGAACAGAGCTTCCGATCCTTCAATTAAAGTTTAGTGCAGATTTGTTGACACACTTTTGCGACTGACTACCTATTACCATTAACCCTGATTGGTTTACGGATGCTGTTTTTTTTCACCAGCACTAACTGTAAGGTTGAGGTGTTTGTTTATCACTCAGTCTGACACTAATTCTGTCAATGTCGGGCAGGGAGGAGGTTTTTCTTTTTTTTTCTTTCTCTCTTTCTTTCTTCAGAAGAGCCCAATCATAATTAACCAAGGCAGCATCTAATTAGCAGCAGAATAAATCCACGCAGGAAAGACTGATTGGTTCATTTTCTTCAACCATCCACCACCTGTTTTGCTCAATTCATTACCCAATTTGTTAATTTTATCTCCACCGTTCTCGAGGTTTAATTAAAGGCTGAAGAGGCCAGAGATGACATTTTGAAGATTCTCTCGCTCCCGCCTTCAGCCGACCAGGACTAACCTGACGTTTGTGAGCCTGTGTGTGTGTAGTATGTGTGTGTGTGGTGTGTGTGTGTGTGTACGCGCAATTGATCGAGTGCAAGAAAGACCAAGAGAAAAAGCAGCTCTTGTAACCAACATAATATTACATTAACAGTTGCTTATGACACATTTACTTTAAAAATAATCCTCAAAACAAAATCAGAAAATTAAGTCAAGTAAAGTAAATTAGTGCCTAAGGATATGATTAACAACATCTTTCTGCCTGGGTATTAAAAGTATTGCAGTGAAAGTGGGACGATGTAAACTAAAAAGAGAATTTGCTTTGCATATCGCAGAATGCTTTCTCTGTTTCAATCTTTTATGGCGGCTGATTTTATACATCCATTTTTAACTGCAGTAAATAAGACTTGAAAGTGACTATATAGTTCTACTTTAGTACAAATTAATTAAACAGTGGAGAGGTAAGTCGGTGTGTGTAATAATGGGAAATGATAATGCATGCATTTGTGTAAAGCTAAAAGCTAGGGGGGATATCAGACATGCTTTGGCACATTTTGACTTTTAAATGATCACATTACACTTTCATATCGAAGGTACAGGGACAAGTGGAGAAATTAACAGGGTTTGGAGTACAGGATAATGAACAGAGGAGACAGGGCTCGGATAAGAGAGTCTACCAGTCACTTACCTTGAGTGAAACTGAATTCTCATCATATCTTTCTAATAGTACAGCGTTTTCACTCCGGCGGTGGAGACTTAATTGAAAAAGGTCATCATGGGAGGAATCAAGATTCGGAAAGTGGTGTAACTAGTGGGCGGCTGTTGGGATTGCAGGGATGAGGAATGACCCCTGTGTGACCTTCGCTGCCGTCTTTGGGAGGTGGTGGGGCTGCTAAAGTGGGGGGGGTCAGGGGGCGTGTCACTGGCTCGGCCTCAGTGTGCCATGTTAATGATGACCGATGTTCTCCAATTAGATGTGCTAACAGGCCCTAAAGCGCTGAGTCATTAATCACAGGCGTGGTGTGCTCAAAGAGAAAATCACACCATGATTTATTGCTGGTGCGCCTTCCTTTCTCACTCTCTCCTCCTCTCTATCTCACTCTCTTCCCATCTTCTGGCGCTTTGGTGATCTACGGGGGGGGGGAGGGGGATTCTCGCGCTCCTCCATGAAACTTAATCAATCAGCGGGCCGGGGCTGTGAGTGGGACGTGTCCTGAGGAGAAACTAAAGGTGGCAGCCGGCCTGGAGGAAGTGCCACCGCTGACTCGCGTGTCTTCTGTGGAGGAAGCTGCATCACTCAGCCCGCAGGCCTCCCTCTGAATGTCATTTATACTCCTCAGTATGATTGACATGCATGGCAGGGGTTGTGTTCTGGTGTATAGAAGCGTGATGCGGGTTTGTGTGTTGTGTAAGGGGTTCTTGAAGGGCACAGAGGTCTGCAGCTGACACGGCTAGGGTCCGGGGTGAGGAGAATGAAGACTGGAAGTTGGACTGGGGGAGGACAGCTGAAGTCACTGTCACATGCACGTCGGCCTCGCTCCTGCTCTGTCAGACCGACTCACCATGAAGCAGCGTCACCTCACTAACACACACAGACAGCCCAGGGGTCTGTGACCGGAGGGCGGGGGCAGGAGAGAGGGGGGGGGGCATCAACATCGCAGGGGCCATGGGGGGGAGAGGGTGGGGTTGCTGGCAGAGGGTGGCAGGGGTGGGAAGTGAGGGGGGGGTTCGAGGGTTTGAGGCAGGCAGGCTGGGGGGGGGAGGAGTCCGTACTGTACTCACATAGTCTGAATCCGCTTTGGAATCGTAGTATGAAATGGCATTCTCCTGTGCAGAAAAGAAAAGTGAAAAGACAGATGATGAGAGAAGATATAGCAGCGCCGACAACAGCCCCCGACTCTTCGCGGTGGTGAGCGAGAGAGTCGTGGTTATATTCCATCACACTGTTCAGCATGAGAATATAATCAGCATCACAGAACACAGGAGGAGTAGTGTGATGTGGAATGACAGTCATGAAGAGGCGAGCAGATAGCCGCAGAGATATCGAAGGATGTAACACATCTGGGAGATGCTACTGTTAATAAGATGCAATGTAGTATGGGGCACATGTTCGCACTTGTGTTGAGAGAACACCGCAGGAACATTGTCGTATGTTGTGGAGAAATGTCGGTTTGTGTGGCGCCGCGTGGCATGAGTGTATGGAGAGAGAAGAATAAACTGAAAATATTCCTCCGTCTGGGAGCCTTATCGGCCTCAGCTGGCTGCGCTCTGAGTCTGGGCAAACAGCTCTCACAGGAGGAGCCAAGCAGAAAGAGGAAAAGAATGTGAATTCATGCCATTGTGTTACCTTATTTTGCTCTAATTACCAAACTAAACTTCCCAGTCGGCAGCTGACGCCCCTCAGCACCAAGCTCCCAACCCTTACCCCCAAGCAGGGCCCTTATAGTCGGGCTGCCAGCCTGCCGTCCTCATCTCCTTTAAACCCCTGTCCTTATCTCCCGCAGAAGCAGGTGTGAGGCCGGGCAGGGGCTGCATGGTGCGAGCGAGCGGCGTCTGTGGGGCCTACCTCATTATCATGAGAGAGGCTGGCTGAAGATGCTCTCTCAAGGGCACCGCAGTGACTGACTTGCCCTCACTGGAAGAACTGTGGTCATGGTCTAATGAGGGAGAACAACAGACAGAGGAGGAAGAGAGAGTCCTCTGCACCGGTACAGTGAATGTTACAACTCGGACTCACTCACTTTCTCTGTCGATACTTTGTCTCTTTCAGAAACACACACACACACACACACACACACACACACACACACACACACACACACACACACACACACACACACACACACACACACGCACGCACACACACACACACATACAAACACACACACACACTTACAATACAAGCACATGGATTTTCTGTCTGTCTGCCCTCATCTTCCCCCGCAGTCCCCTTTCGGCATGAGCCCATGGTTCTTGGCCGGCCTCCATCGCTAATCAGACAATTAGTCATCAACTCATCTCAGTCTCCGACAACTCACCGAGGAATCAAAGTATGATCAAAACTCACACTGACACCAACGGTGGGGCACACCAGTCTGCACGGACACAGATCGTGTCTCTGGGAAACGAGAGTGGACGAGACAGAGGAGGAGCACGATCTGCCTCCTCAGCACCCCCCCCGAAACATCCCCTCAACTTACCAGCACTCCCTCTCCCCCACCCTCGGCTGTACACCAGGGATCAGGGGCGAGGATGGAAGGAAAGGAGGTGAGTGGAGGGATCACGGCGGATCATTCTGGGAGTGCATTTGGGCTAAGTCGGTGGAGTTAGGATGGAGGCTGAGGTCAGGGCGATATGAAGGGATGAATTGAGAGGAGAGAGATGGGGTGGTGTTGGAGGGTGGTGGGTGCAGTGGGGGGGAAAGAGCTGCCAGAGCTAAAAATAGCCCGTGCCTCTGCAGAGAGAGAAGAGAAAGAGAGAGGGATAGGGAAAGAGAGAGATAGAGAGAGAGAGACTGTGGCAGAGCAACAGTGTTGTTGTGTCTGCCAGCAGGATTGATCTGGAGCCCGGTTCCTGCCTTCTAAAGAGTTCACCCTCACTACTGCAGCATTACAACTCATTATTCAGGACGGTTTCCTGTAAATAAACACTCAGTTCCTTTCACCCAGGGGACACTGTCCAGCAGCTTTTCTTCAAACAAATAATACACAAGAAGTATTGCACACATTGCTGGAGAGACTTCAGTATGTGGTCCAACAGCCCTTTGTAGAAACTGCATTGTTATTTAGTAAATTTCCCTTATTGCAAAGAATACCATAAATAAAAACCTGAATATATACGTGGAGATTTCCCCATTGCAGGACTAATAAAGGACTTATGAATGTAAAAGCTCCTACACTGGTCATAAGGGCTCATTGGATGGTTGGATGTTAATAAAAATAACACAAATCATATGTGACAGCCTTAGCAGTCAAGAAAAATTACATAGATAGAGAAACCCAACAGCTCCCACGATGAGCAGCACTGTGTGTGACTGTGTTATCCTTCTATCAGTCCATTATATATACTGCTTATCCTTCTGAGGGTCTCAGGGAGGCCGGGGCCAATCCCAGCTGACATTGGGCGAGAAGCAGGTTACTTCTCGAACAAGTTCCCAGCAATGGGTTATACAGCACCATCATGAAACAGTGTGTTTTAGAAAAATATTGTGTGTTTGTCTCTAGTAGAGTTTGACCTGGCTTTTTACCCAGCAGCCCCTTACTAAGACATTCTATGTTGCTTTCTTCCTTTTATTGGTACTGAGTGTATGCACAGCTGGACAGCCATGTTCGTTGGCAAACACATAATTAAACACTTATCACTGCAGCCACATTAAAGTGAGTATAAGCCATTTATCCTATGTATAAATGCTGATTCTAAATGGCTAATAGCAGGGCGGTAATGTCCTATGTGGATCTGCTATAATTCGATTGGGCGCAGCAATTATGTGAGTGCAGTGTAAAATAATCATCACTACCGCTTCAACTCAGTTAATAAACAATTTGTAATTGAACTTGTGGGTCTAAAGTTGCTGCCTTTGCAATATAATGAAAATTAAACCAATAAACATAATTACATGAGCACAAGTGTAACAACAATTGTACTAATTAACGCAGCAACCTCCAACCACACAATCTGACAAGCAAACACACACACACACACACACATACATACACACACACAGAGAAGAGGTGGCTCCATGTGGATGAGTCCTAGGCCACCATGACCCTGTGAATAGCCCCGGGGCTGCATGGCCATCTGCTGCGGCTGGTCACAGGCCTCTACGGGCTCAGGGTCAGGGTTAAACACATGTCTGATACAACACCAAGCCAGAAATCTTGTCTCTCTGCAGGCCCCGTGCCTCCCGTCAGTGCATAGACATAAACACAGATCAGCCACAACTTTAAAAACGACCGAGAGGTGAATGGAATTATATTGATTATCTCATTACTTGGGAACCTGTCAATAGGCGAGATGTATTAGGGGGTGAAGGTGTAGGAAGCAGGATGAATGAGAAGAGTAAAGATCTTAACTTCTTTGACAAGGGCCGGATTGGGATGGCGAGACGACTAAGTCAGAGCTTCTTACTGGGTGATCCTGGAGGTTGGAACCTACCAAAAGTGGTTCTTCTTGATGCTGACTATAATAGAATGGGTTCAACAAAAAAAGCACCTGCAATAAGTAGTTGGGCGTCAGCTTTGGATCGTACAGCAGTGGAAAGAAATGGCCTGGTCTTACCAATAAAGTTTTCATCTACATTAGCGGTAAGTAACCTTTTCCTATTAAGGTCCATTTCTATGATTTTTAACAGTCCTGTGAGGGTCATAGTAAAGCTCACACCAACCTTTCTATTGTAATGGCCGGACCTCCTGTTTGACGAGGCATCTGATATCAGAATGATGATGATGCTACTCGCAGCTATAGTTTTTAAGGTTTGAGCCGGTAAATCTCAAACAAATAAATGTTTTGACTCAGACTAAGAATCAACAATTTTTTTACCATGTCGAACTCAGAAAAATGGGTTGGGTGTTATGTTCTTTCTTAGAAGGCCAGAGATATTTTTTTCAATATCCTGAGCCACATCAATAATCCACCCTGAGACAATTGGTCAAGGCATGGAAACTGGTACAACAATTTTTTTGTCCCATTCTTTTTTTTTGGACACTCACAAATTCTCCTTCTAAGATGAGGTCTAAGATTCTAAGCTGGTAACTTGCTCAACACAACACTTGTCTGTATCTCTCAGAATGTGATCTTGTAGAAGCTGCTTGTTGGGCAACTCACTCTGCTGAGGAGTGGAAGTTTAACCCCGAGCGCGTTTGTCTTTGCATCTAATCCAGTTCAGCTGCATGTTCACAGCTGTAATCTGGGCACACTGGCTTGTCTTTTACCATCATGTCATTGGTCTTTAAAAACACAACATTCCACATCTAAGTCCTTTTCTTGCTTGTTCGACAATGACACAGACGATTTCTTATGTCGTTTTATAGACCTTGGCCATGACCTGAGCCGAAACATGATGCCTTAAAAGACTTGTTAGGGTATCTGTCTTTTACCTGGGGAATAGATTATCTGTTGGTAAATCCTGCAGCTGAATGTTTTGACATTGTTAAATCAGATCAAGAACATCATGCTAACGTATTCCCGGATGGCTGTGGCCTCCCCATGCTACACTGCCAGTCCACACCGGCCTGGTGGGCTTTGGTGACACAAGGGCGACCCACACGATTTTCGGCCGGTGGTTCAAATGTTGTGTTTGATCAATGTATATAATACATAATCCCATAGAAACAGATACCAATAGTATAGTAAGTATACACTATATAGAGAGAGTGTGCATAGAGAGCTTTGGGTCCACGATCACACAACAGACGCACACACACAGAAACACACAGTCTGAGAAATTCCCACTGACACAAAGTGCTATCAGTAAATTGAATCTATCATGCTGAGTGGACCAACAAATTCCAAACAGGAGACAAACGCTGAGGTCAGGTGATGATCCCCAGCCCCTCCCTCACATCAATCACCCTGCGCTCATCTCCTCCACTCCCTCCCTCCCTCCTCTCCTCGCCCTTATCTCGATCTGCTTCCTCTCTCCTCCTCGTCCCCCGCCCCCTGCCCCTTCTTATCTTCATCACCCCCAATCTCTCTATCCTCAACACCAGCCTCCCCTCGCCAATTTCAGATTTCAGCAGAAGCAACAGCGCGTAGGTTAGATGCCTACTGTTGCCATAGAAACCGCCCCTCTGCTCTAGATGACAATGTGACTTTGTCTCCTTGCCATGGCGACAATGTCTGCTCGCTTTAAGTCTGACCAGATATAGGCCCGCTGATCTTTTGTCCGTCTGTCTGCCAGTGTGTCTCATGTCATTGGGACGTGCTGCATGTTATTTCGGGCTCATCTTTAGCTGTGGTAGCCAAAGTTGTAACTTTCTAACTCTTCTTTGCGAGGTCAAAAGCCCAAAATGATACGTGAAGATGGATGACACTAAAACAGAGGATGAGGCGTACATCCTATGACTGATTGTAGACCCAGGAACTAAATGTCTGGAATTGGAATCTGTGAGCTCTCTCGATGGGTCGGCTGCGATTGGTTGACATTTGAGTGTGAGACAAGTGCTCCATCATGGGTGGGGACAGATTACAGTCATATTCATATCTCCTCTGGACACCTGCTAATGATTTTATAATTACAGAACACACTCGGTGCCTGTGCCGTACCCTAGGGTGTGCACACAGGCATGGAGGAACAAACACACACACACACACACACAACACACACACACACACACACACACACACACACACACACACACACACACACCATCTTCCACACACACACTCTCTCTCTCTCTCTCCTGGCCCCAATAGTCTAGCAATCATTCCCAGCACCAGTTTCCCTAATGGAAGCTGACATTATATCAAACACAATAAAGGATTTCATTCACTGCTCTTCATTAACCCACGCACAACAGCCCATAAGGTACACACATACACACACACATACACACGCACAGGTACACGCACACACGCACGCACACGCAGCTCACTTTCCAACCAGATTGAAGAAAGAAAATCTAAACAATGTAATTTGGCTGCAGATGAGAAGTGCTTATTTAAAGTAGTAAACCTGTTACGGGGCTGTATACATTTGAACTCCTTTTGGTATCTCCCACACTCCAGTGGCTCCTCCTGTCTCTGCCCATCTTCCCTTCCATCTCTCTATTTCCACAGCGTGCTCCAGATGCTATGAACGCAAGACATTCAAACTAGATAAACACCAGGCCTTATTAGCTGCTGAGACCTGTCCCATTACTGGAGGAATGCAATCTTCCAGGGCGAGCACATACGGTGACTCCAGTGCACATACCCGACACACATACACACCCACACACACACACAGTTGCATTAAGTAATAAATGAATGACTTCCAATTTCTTCTGCAGACTGAAATGTATAGGAAACATTAGACAAGGGCATTCATGCTAATAGGAGTGACATTAGAAGGAAAATTACAATAACACAAAGAGAAACTAATTTGTTCGGCTCACTTCCTTTCGTTTATGAGACCCACGGATTCGTACAAGGGTGAAAAGGTGATCTCCTGAAATATGGTTTTCAAGCAGAGGTGAATTAATCATAGACATGTAGGAAAATCTAAGAACCCTTGTTGAAGCACTTTGATCTTGAACTGCAGAGGTTTCCTGTGGATTAAATATGAAAACTGGTTCTTAGGTCGTGCAGGTTTTGATGAAAGGAATGTTAAATCAATTACTGTGGCAGGTATAATGCTTATTCACACAACTGCAAAAAAACAAACATATGAGAATAAGGGCAAAGCTTTTACTGTCCATTTGTTGTTGGTTGGTTTAGATATTTGTTTTTAAACCAATTTACGCAGACTTAGAAAATAGATACTCCTTCACTCAGGGTCTTCACTGGTAATCACTTCATCTGTGAGTGGATAAAAATTTTTTAAATCACCAGTGCATATTTTGGAAACTGGGGTGCTGTCAAATTGTACTGTGATTTATTGGCAGAGGGTTAACTCCAATCAAAATAGTTGTTAATTAATTAAACTCCTCTCTAAATAATGAAACTATAACATCAATCAAGTCCTGTTGTTTTATACTTCAGTAGTTTTAGTTTAGGCAAATATTGACACAGCAAGCACTTGATTATCCTAGCACATGAATTTGTTACAGGAGCAATAGAAATCCAACAAAGATTACAAGGATATTTGTGAAGCTAGAAAAAAATGATTATGTACCAAACAAATTTAACTTTTTTAAACAATGAAAGAGTATCTAAGTTGTTGCAGTTGATTCTTGGAAAGCTTAGTATATATATTTATAAATGAATTACAGATTTAATGGTAAACGTCTCCTGTGTCCTATCCTCAGAAGCTTAGTTATAGTTCTTCTTGAGCAGGCCTCCTACGTTGCATGTTTGAGGTTTTGTCTGTTTTGTGCTCTCACCCACTGAGGGTTACAATAAAAAAAAAGGCCTATTTATAATGTCAAGTCAATAGAGAGTCAACCAGCAGACTGGAAACTAAACTGTTGGCCTGGAAGAAAGGGAGAGTGAGGGAGGGAGCTCAGCGAGCTATTGAGCGAGAGTGAAACTCAGATAAAGGAGTGCATGACGGAGGCCTTGGGCGGGGCTGCCTCCCTCTCCCTCGCTCTCTCATTGGCATGCTCCGCGTCCCCAGGCTTTTAGACGATTAGGGAGCTGCTGAGACCACGGCGTCCAAGCATAGCTCCATGCAGATGTTCATTTGTATGCCAATAAACAAATGTGCCCCCAGATTAAAGCTCCAATACACAGTGCAAATTCAGCAAAGTGAATGACATTCTCCATGCACATCTCATCAATGTCTTGCTCCTCTTCAGACGGAGCGCCATGAACTCCAGCGAACTGCAGACGCACTTCAAAGACTCGCGCTCCGATAGGCGGCAAACCACCAGATAGACGGAGCGAGGGAGGAGAGAAACGGGGCGAACAATTGAGGATGGGAGAAGTCTAAATTAAAAATACATAATTTGAAAAATATTAAGGTTACACACTCCATGGTTTAATTTCATGCCCCCAATTTGGCCCCATGAATCTGCAATTTCTGCGCTTTAAATCTTTCTTTGTAAACATCCTGCAGGTCACAGAATCCCATTTTTCCTCTTCTGTGGCGTCTCTTTTCTTTCAGAGCCTGACACTTCCCCTTTGGTAAAAAGCAGTTAAATCAGTCTGTGAATATTCCAGGCCTGCGATAAGGAGAGGAAGCTTTGTCCTGCTGCACTCTGGGTAATGCCGCTCTCCATTGTTGGCTGACAGGGCCCCGTTGAGGAGCAGGTTTTAACACCGATAGCATCACCACAATGCACGGACACAGGGCCAGATAAAAAGCCTATCCAACATGACACACGCATGCCAACATCTCCCAGACAAGCGCTCAATCTGATCATCAGAGAGGAAGCAGGGAAGAGGCGCTGCAACACCACATAAAGACAAATAAGATAAATAGGTCATGGCGATATTAATGCCATCATTGGATTTCCAGGGGAATTTGATAAAGCAAATAGCTTTTTTTTTACAGCATTCATAGCTGGGAAGACCATATCAGTGTGAACCTCCCTGTCCAATCACGCTGCAGCTTGTTACGACACTCCAGTTTTCCTTGGGAGGGCTTTTCATTTCACTCATCTTTTTCAGCCATTTTACCATCGTAAGTCCTCAGAGTCCTGAAGTCACCATCCCCTCAGTCAGGGCCTGACGGAGAGTGGCCAATCAACAATCAACCCCGGACAAAAGAAACCTGTTATTTCCGAGCCGGTAATCATTTCCATCAGATGCCTTGCTGTCCCTCACGATGATTTGCAAATTCAAATGACAAAGGGGGCCTTACATTGAGATGTCTGCAGGCAGCGGCCAAGGACGACACGGACAGAATACGGCGAGCAAATAAAACACGAAAACCCAAACAGGCGTCTCTGCTTAAAGGCTGCAGAGCCACACCTTGTGCATCATCCCGAGAAGAACCTCTGACAGGGAATGTTTGGCTCTCTGGCAGACAATTCAATCGAGACATATAAAATAAATAAGTCTGTGTAGGACCGCAGATGTCTTAAATATGAACTGATTTATGCTATACATTTTTTTTTAAATAGTGAACATTGTTAATACTAACTCGAGAAAAAAAAAGAGAAAATATACATGACATATTTAATATTTACAAATATCATGAAACTATTTTTACTTGGATGTTCTTGATCCTGCTCGGACCAGAGGGCAAAGAGGAGTCAGCTTTAGCCTTTAAAATAACATTTCATGGGTGTTAGCCATGTGTTGAAATGGGAAAATCCAGGTCTGCAGTGTGGCTCGCTGGATTTCTCTCACTATTGATTCCCATCTCCTGTGAGGCAGGAGAATCGATCGGTGGGATTTAGACATGGGGGGCCTCCCTCTCAGCCCCCCCCCCACTCCCCACTCCCCCCTGGTAAGCATGCTGCATTACAGTCGGCCAAACTCTTGCCGACTGAAGCCTTACATGCACACCTGAACTTTTCTGCCTCTCTGCTCTGTGTGTCTTCGATACCTGCTCCTGTTCTTTGCTGCTTCTTCTGTTCTAAGTCATGGGTTTTTCAGAGGCCTCTCTCGAAGCAGCAGAGAAACATTATGAAATGACATGTGGGGGGAAAAAAACCATAGGAGAGGTAGAGAGAGTCAAAGGAAATGGAAGGGAAAGAAAGAGAAGGATGTTTCTACCTCGGAAGAGAACCACTTTACAGCGGGCTGCAATCAAGGAGCGGAAATTACCAACTGTTGGTCACCACAGCAACAAGGAGCCGGCTCAAAGCGGTGCCGTGCGCGGGGTGAGACGACTGGCACATGGACGCAGATGAGGAGAGAGGAGCTGCGGTACAAATGGGAATTTAAGGTGGAGTTTGTATTGACCATAACACAAGCCGATCAATTGGCTAACATGGTTTCAACTACACAAACGTACCCACCACAAGTCACCTTCCTCTCGTTGGAGTGCGTGTGTGTGTGTGTGTGTGTGTGTGTGTGTGTGTGTGTTTTGGCAGATGCTCGGCCCAACCTCATCAGATACATTTGATGGGGAGGGGACCTCTCATTTCTATCCCTTCCAGTGGCGAGCAGATGGAAGTCCGTTCCATGGCTCAGGATTCAGTGATAACACTGTTTATGAGTTCCATTACGTGCTCGGCAGGCTGCGAGCGCTCTGTCTCAGCGCAGCCATAAGGTAGTAAAAAGAAAAAAAACTGCTCACAATGAAAATAGATGCAGTTTATTTGTGATTAGACAATGTGGCTGTGCTTATCAGTGTTTGGGAATAAAAAAGGCCCCGTGCATTTATAAAGAAGTCACATAGCTAAGCCCCCTCCCCTCCCACCCTCACACCCCCGGGTATGGAAGCCCCTTTTGAGTTTTAATGGTTGTTTTGCTGACACGAGAACAAAATCTTTCTTTTAAAAAAAATAAATGGTGCATCTCAGGAAAGTCAGCAGAGGAAGAAATCATCACCATGGCCAGTGGATTAAATAGAAAACCAGTACCCATCCTAGTTTGGAAATTATTGCTTGATGAATATTCTCCTACAGGTTCAGCATAAATATTGTTAGTAAAAAGCAATAAAAAAAATTCTGAATTCCAGGAATATCTGCAAACACAGGCTGTGATGGATGTGTAGCACTAATTGTGCAATGCTGCCTGGTTGGATGGAAATCTAGGGTTTCACAACATTTGTGAAAGGCAAAGAAATATGAGAAATAGTAGATATTAACATGTTGAGAGAAAGTCAGGCCTCCCTCTATTTTGAACTGAATTCAAATCTTTGCATGTCAGACCTCATGAAACTAATGCATTCTATGGCTAATGGGGCTGAAGGCTGGTCTGAGCGTTGCAACAATGAGTTTCACTCATTTCCTCTGAAGGGCCACTTATCTGAATAGAGGCCTTATGAAAGGAGCCGAACTTGGTCAAGTGAACGGACCCTTGCGACTCCCGCCCCTGCCACTTAAAGATATAAATAATAATTAAAATGTCAAAAAGTACCAGGACCAATATATTATATTGACCTGTGAACTTGAAACTGTCCACAATTTTACCCACACTGTTCAAACCAAGAGAGAAATCCAAGATTAAATTGTTGTCACGTTTTAATTGCGTCACGTCTGCTTTACCTGTGACTTCTGCCCATTTCGGTTATAACTTCCCAGTACAGTAAGCCAGTGGTCTTTTGTATTGGTGACTTGCAACAGATCACAATTTTTCATTGCTGTTTGCTCCTCATCGGGGAACATGATTGGTGCGCGTCAGGTGGATTTTCATCAAAGACAACAACTCCCATGATCTACACTGAGGGAGCGATAGTGATTTAAGGGCTGTGAATGTATCTGAAATGTCAACTGAACGTACAAACCATTGAGGTTATATGGTAAAATGTACAGAGTCTAACTCAAAGCATCTCTTAGAAGATAATGCAGGATGGTAAATGCAATTACTGGAGGACGCACACTGAATGAATATTTTGTGTAGGTATTAGAAAGACACAGATGAACATACATGTGCAGAGAGCGGGAGGGCACACGAGCAGCACTGTGTTATGAGAGTGGGTGGCTGAGAGGAGCCGAGGAGAGAAAGAGGCCGAGTGAGGAGAAGAGAAAGAAAAAGGAGAGATTGTGTTGTCCTATGATGAAAGGCTTGATTGATTAGAGAGTGATGATTGCAGTAAATGGCCTGGAAGATGGCTCCATCTCAATCTCTTATACCTTCTTCTCTCCCTCACTTGCTTTCTCACTTACACCTCTTCTCCCTCTCTCCGTGCCTCTGCTTTGTCAGCCCTCCCTTCTCCCTGGTTCCATCATGGCAGCCCATCAACAGAGTGCCTCTCTCTCCCCCTAATGGCACAGCTATTAGCACTAATGCATTTCAAACGTACAGCAGCTGCCACATCACAATCTGATGGAAAGTACACGTCTACCTCCGATCTACACAATCTCTGTTCTTCTTTCTTTTTTTTTAGGTCCAATCTCTGTTCCAACGTGTTGCACTTTGTGTCAGCTGTCCCTGCTCATTAGCATGTGTGTCTGTGTGATGAGAGGTGAGTGGTTAAACAACTGATTGATATAAAAAAACGCCGCTGATTATATTTCATTAGTAAAGTATCATTGATATTATTGACTATTTTGTAAAGTTAGCATAATTTGATTTGGGCTGGGGAAACAAATGAGACAAACAAAACGTGTTGATGATATTTTTGACATCACTCTGAGCAGATGGAAAATATGGAGAACCGCAACTGGGAAAATTAAAAATAAACACGTAAATACATGAGTGCAGTTTGGTGATGGAAAATGCTATTCATATATTTCGACCCTTATGTTTTCATCTATTTGTTTAAATAAATATTATCGAGTCATTTATTCATTGGTTTTAATTGTGGCACTTTAGGTCAACCATACGGATGCTGTGGTAATCCATTCATAGTTTAATTATTGGATCAATATGTTCTAAAGAGATGAAAATACATGTTAAACTTGCAATGATTTTAGTTTAATAAGTATAGTGAACCATCCAGCAGTTAAACAGTTGTCCAATTTCACATCCAATGAACACAAGGCACCATTAGTATTTATTGCTAGTTGTGTTACAGGCCACCTGCAAAATGAGGTCCAACACCTGCTCTGCTCTTACCTCTGTTTTCACTAACTCCTGAGGCAAACAACTCTTGAGCTGTTGAATGTCTCCCTATGTTCACCAGCTAGTTTTGAGGGGTTTTCAATGAGTGAGGAACAAAAACAGAAACATTGTAGGATGGAAAACCAGCACATTGAGTTGAAAGTAGCGGTTTCAGATAATAGCAAACATTGCATGCTACACAGAATATAACTGATTTGATGGATAATGTGTGGATCAGTAGCCCTTATGTAATTGTCAGGATTTTGTTTGTATCGTCCTTGTGAAAAGATGTGTTAACTGTAGGCTCACTACAGTATTACAAACTAGTAAACCCTCAGCATTAGTCACACTCACTAAACCCACACACATGCATGACCTGAGCTAAACTAGGTCAAGCTCACCATTTATCAAACATTCACATTGCATGCAGAGACATAGAAGAGGCAGCTTTAATTTATTTTTTAAAGTTTCTGCAAAATGGCAGCCAGTTCCAACCATGAGATTTTACTAAAGGACTCATGGATTTTTTGAAAACTCATAATAATATTTATAGGTATCGTCAAACGTGCCTTTAAATTAGTTTTTAATGTCATGTATCTGAGATGACATTAAAGGTGTCACCATGCTATTGAACTGGATTTATATAAGAGATATCTACAATAATTCCTAAAATATTTATCATATATTACAAATTTCCTTTTAGCAACCCAAACTGCTTATTCGTCATCAAATTGTAATGAATCACGTTAAAGCTTCCCACGCACAATAAGCTGCTTCCAGCTGGAAATATCACAAGTGGCATGTGGTGCATGAATCTTATTTGGTTTAATTTTCCCCCTTAAAACTCGACCACAAAATATTGTCTCATAAACCAGGGACACACAGCAAGCCATTCTCTATGTATATCTATATTTATGTAACAGCTTTAATGCAATGTTATAAAGGTGAAATCCACAATTTATTGACGTCTTTTTCTAATTGTAATTCTCCTTCAAGAGGTGATCAGATAATAGTTAACATATATTACTTAATTACTATAGCCTGCTCTTTTGTAGACACAAAATGTTTAAAGGTCAGTCTGCTTGACTGCATTCAATATTCAATATTCAAAAGGGACATAAATACAATAATTTCAAAGACTTTTGTCAACTTCAATCAATCAGTCAAATAAATCCATCACTGTCTCAATACCACCGATCGTTACCTTTGACATTAGATCAGCGACTGTTGAGCCAAACTGGACTTTATAACAGTCAGTTTAAATTGTACATAGCCAGGTAAAAAAACATCTGGAGAGATGTGCTTTGAGTTTCTATATGTAACAATTAAATCAGCTCTTTATATTATATATTATTTAAATTGCATGCAGAGACATAAGAAGCATAATATATATATATATATATATATATATATATACACACGTAACTGTAGGACCCAGAATTGTTTAGGGAAAACATTGAAATGAGTTGAATTCTGTTGCTATCTAAAGAGGTTTATTAGCGCTCTGCTCTCTAGCTGCCAATGTTCACTTTTCAAAACAAAGAGACTTCTGATATTTGGCTGTGAAGTTGCTGCTGCTTCCTCGGCCCTGAGAGAATTGCAAAGCGCCGCTGAAATGACTGCGTTGCCTTGGGAGGAGTCTCTTGCCAACACGATGCCTGAGTGTCACACGGGGACGGGCACCTGACCTTGAGAAATCAGCGGCAATCCAACACTTTAACGTCTATTTCACAGATCATTTCATTGCAATGGATTTAAAACCCCGAACGACCATCACAACAGTTGTTACAATCAACATTTTGACATCCATAATGTCCGGCAGTCGGGATGGTCCGAAAACTGGCACTGCGGTTCGACCGGGAAACAGGCTAGAGTGTGTGTGTGTATGTGTGTGTGTGAGTGTATGAGTGTGTGTGTGTGTGTGTGTGTGTGTGTGAGGCAGAGAGAGACAGAAAACGAGTGAGGTCTTCCCATTGCTACAGTAACAGCTGCGATGGCAGCCGCTATGGGGAACAGGCGTGTCATTCAGTTTCTATGATGTCACCAGTTTGGCGAGCAGATGGGTTGGGCCAGGTACACAACCCGCCGTTAATAAACACATACAAATAAATACTCAATCGCCGACAAATACCAACAACCACATTATGCTTTTTCAGCCAGAGAACTCTCGCACACACACACACACACACATTCTATCAAAACACACTGTCTCTCATGCATAAACACCTTCTCTATTAATTTGACAGACTTCTCTTTAAGATGCAACACATTTCTCCTAATTTGCCCAAAGAGCATGCAGCCCTAATCTAATTAGAGTGTCAGTCAGTGTTCACCCAAAGAGAAATTAGGAAAGCACAAAATCCTCAAACAGGGAACATCTTCTAGTCAGAATGTGGCGTAGCTGCCACCTCTACCCCTCCCCTCCTGGGTTTTTAATGGTTTCCCAGCCTGCTGAGATTCATTACCTGGTCCTAATAATAAAGGCAAATGAAATCAGCTCCAATGCATTATTAATTGAGGGACGACATTTGCAGCGTTGCAATAGTATGATATGTTCCAACTGTTTTCATGCCTGATTAAAGGCACATACAGATACAGGAACATGATATGTGAATGTGGTGGAGGGTGGGAGTGAGGGCGGTGGCTGGATGGACGGAGAGGTGTCATCCCGGGTGGCGTGAAGGAGAAAGAGCTGAAACGGAGGGAGAGATAGGTGTGGTGATGGGTGGATTAAAGAGAGTGCCGGCTTTACCACTCCAGGAGGTATTGATGCCATTTTGGATGCAGCCACGAACAGGTTTGCTGTGTGTGGTCACTGTGATCCACGCTCCATGTCCTGCATGGCTACGCATCCGATTGAGGAGCATCAGACCCGGGCAGGAAGAGGCAGGCGTCCAGCCGCCTCGTGGTTAAGACGGAGGGACAACCGCACTGCAGCTCCCTCCCCCCCCCCGGGCCAGCAGGCAGGGAAGGGTGCAGCCCAGCCACCCCAAGACCACAGCTTCAGAGTGTAAGCAACCATGAATAAAAATGGACTTTGCGGGCAAGTAGGGCTCATAATTATTCGTTTTAAATCAGTTAAAGCTTTTTCTCAAATATCCCCCAGGAGGCACGGGGTTAAAAATCCATTTGTGGGAAGTGTACCATGACAGCGAGCTCGTCTCCCTGGAGACAGAGGATATGACAGTAGGGAATGTGCATGTGTATCTGTCGGGTGAGGCTATATGAGTGTGTGTTTGTGTGTGTGTGTGTGTGTGTGTGTGTGCATCAGTATGCATGCATGTTTGTTGAGCGTTTGAGTGTTTGCAAATTTGTGAGTCAGTGGAGCACGGTGGCTCACAAACACACACAGACAGAAACACATAAACCAGAGTAATACCATTTCTCCTCTTTTTAGGTTTGAAGAGCGGATCGCTAGCGTTTTAAAGGTCAAATGCAAGTAAATACAATGTCCAACACTCTGTGTCCTGTGAAACAAAACGGAGGGAATGCTGCTCATATAATACTGAGGCCCATGAAAATAAAGTGAGCAGTTATAGCGCGTGTACACTGCGTTTGTGAATATTATTCTCCTTCCACATAGTCCCTGTGATGCTGATCACATTGTCATTAAAAGGGTAACATCACTAAACTGAGGGGGAATTGGAATACAATTGGAAATGGGCAGATGATGGGAGGATTAACCAGTTTGCCTGAAAAGGGAAAGGAAAAGACAGTAGAGGTCTCGGAGAAGAGAGGAAAAGAGCGGGTGTCCTACTTTACCGTCACACCATCTTGCCATACGTGTTCCTTCTGCAGCTGCTCTGCCTCCCTGGCCAGTTTCTGTAAGGAAACACAAAAGCAGCAGAGTGAGTGTCAGGAGTCAGTAGGACATTGATTTGTGTCGCGGACAAACGGACACACAGAGGGATGGACAGACAGATAGACAGACAAACAAAACAAATGGGGACAGGACCTTTTTTCCCTGTAAAAGCCAGTTCAGTTAGAATGGCACTTAGTAGAGCACATACCAACGACAAGGCCCAATACTCACCTTAGATTTAATCAAACTGCAGAAAATGTCCCACACTCATAGAAGTCAGTTCCCTTAATATGCCTGATTTGTTATTTCATCTAGATCAGTGACCTATTCCTTCAAGTTTCACAATAAACACCATTTGCCTAAAAATATTTGTACACGGCCTAATGGTGAACCTAAACACAAGTTTTCAATTCTGTTAGAAGCTGTCAAATGTTTTAAAATTCATGGATCGCAGACTATTGCTGAAATAGGTTTGGTAGTTAATAAATATCCCAGGCAACATCAGATGATTTTTATCGTTATGAATACAGAATGAAATGAAGGAGATTTAAAGGCCATGTGCTGAGAGTGTCGCTGCACATTGCTGAGTTGAGATGTGTAAAATGTGTGTGACAGAGCTGAGCTGTCAGTGGTATGAGACATGAGTGCACTTTCTTAACAAGTCATTAAATTAAAGAAGGGAAGTAAAGTTGCTGTTTGTCAAACTGGGGGCTTCAGGTTACAGTCACAGCTTCATGCAAATAAAGCAGTGAGTACCATCAGCCAGCTCGACCCTGTGATGAAATAGAAAATGTGTTTTAATAGTCCAACATCGTTTACCATGATGTAGCTTATCTCTTCTCATATAGCAAATCCCCACAGTGGCAAATATGGTGAAGCCTTCGAGTCTTTCTCTCCTTTTTCCCCAGAGTGCATCCCCTTCTCCTCTCCCTCCTGTGCCTCTGTATCTAGGTTTCCCCAGGCCTCTAGGGGGCGCTGGTGTTCCTGTCCCAGAATAGTGTGATCAGCCGTACAGTCCCTGGGCTCTAAAATGACTTACTCTATTTAGACCCCTGCTACAGTAGCAGCGGCACTGAAGACCCCCTGCTCCGTCGACCACGGGAGGTTTTTTATCTCCTCCAAACACACTACAGACATAAACTCTCATCACAGTGGAACTTGTCCTATTTCTACTCTGAGCTCCGCCCACCTCGTCTCTGCAGACAGTTACCACTCCCGACTCTGCTGCACGTCCTCACAACACACACACACAGAGACACACAGACACACATACACACACACCAGGCTCATCATATTAGTCCTGGTCCTTACATGTGTGTCGTACAGGGACATGAGAGCGTCATAGTGATTCAGATGTGTACATGATGCGTTAACACAAACCCAATTTGTGTCAAAAAATATGGATCAGATTTGTTCCTGTGTGTCTGTTGCGTTGTGCTTTTAATCACCTGAACAAGCCTTAAATAGCAATAATAAGATTTCATTCATTTCCTTATGTAATGAGACAATGGGCGGCTGAAACAATGAAATGTGGATCTAATTAGTCCATTGAAATTATTAGCAGGGAGTCCATAAGAAAAGACGGTAATTGTGTGGCTTTTGGTTTTAAGAGGGTCAGCCTTGCCAAGGGGCAGCGCCTCACTGGTAATCCGTCGGTGAAGCTAACAACCCTACATTTTTTTTCAATTACGGATAAACGCCGAGCAATAATCTCACAAGCAGAGGCCCATAATAATCTCACTGAAAATTAAAACCATATCCTGTTTCACATACATGATTTTTCTCTCCAGACAGTTTTCCATGGTTTCTTCTCTCATCTTTCCGTCCTGATCTATGATCTCTTCTCCTCTTTCATCCCCATGGCACAGTCTTTTTGTCAGCATTTAATCTGTCAGTAGGAATCTCTACTTTGTCCCTTTAGAAAATCCATTTCTCTCCCTCTGAGTGGCCCACACACCTTTTATCCTCTCTCTCTTTCTCTCTCCGTTCTCCATTTCTCCCGCCGCCTCTCCCCCCATACCCTTCCTCCTCCCACCGCTCCCAGTAGGCCTCCATTTCTCTGGGACCCTATCTCTTCCCCAGCAGCTTAATGGTGTCCCCGTGCTCCAAAACAGCCATGTGTCTTCATGTGTCTCTCCTTCCTCTGTGTTGGCCCAGATGGATGGGCAACACAAACAGCCAATGAATCACGGTGAGGGATGTGGGAAGGAGGGGGGCAGGGATATATCATCTATGCTAGTGGCTGGAGCCCAAGCAGCTTAGAGCACTGGATGAGCGTAGTGAGATCAGCAGAGTACAGCACAGATAAGCTCAGTACAGGCCCACACAACACCGCGAATAACACTACTGCATATAGGGCCACGAAGACACTGGCGGAGTCAAGGCACGAGCACGGACCCTCCAATGTTATTGCCATTGTAACCTTGACACAGAATGCATCACATGCTGGGCCATTTGTCACCGAGCCTTCAGGCAAGGTGAAGAACCATAAACACAGCTCTGTAATGGATAGTGGCGCGAGCAAGTGCCTCCACCGGGTCTGCAGCCTTAAACAACAAACAATGGAGTCTGTCGTTGTGTATGCAAACTCTGTACACAACAGTGCTGGTTGACAGTGTAATTGTACAAACAGCCGAAGAGCAGGCGCAGTGATGTCTCAGCTGTCATGGAACCCTGCTGGTGAAAAGCTGTGATCCCTCACACAGCAAGAGGACAGCAGCGAAGAGGAAAAAAAAAGAAAAGGAGAGAAAAGAAAAAGCTCAGCATGAGGCGATTAGGATCTTTAATATTCATAACTGTTGAGTTTGCTGTGTTGCAGAGGGGAGCGGTTTAATCACTCAAAGTCATGTTATTTCTCGGGGAATGACAACTCTCCAGGGACGGACGGGCGTCATGCTGCGGTGAGCGCCCGGCTCGGCACCGGGGGCCCGCCTGCGTGGTCGCCGCAGCCCATTAGGGCCCCCTCCGCTGTGCATTAACTTAAAGGGCACTTGACGCGCCGCTCTATCGTCGTCTGTTCGATCTGGAGGGACACTCCAGAGCAGCCAAACAGCGTGCGTGTTTGAGTGAGAGGGCACTTGGGAAAACACGACACGGTCTGTACATGTGATTGCAGCCTTGGATGGAGGTACTCACCACGGCCCAAATGACCCCCTCAGCTCGGTTTCTGGGAACACTTAAGCCACCTCGGGGACCAAGAGGCTGTGAAATGACTCTGCTGTGGTCACTTAACCTTCTCGCAGCGACTAACACAAGCAGCGGGGACCTTTAGTAAATTTTACTATCGTTTGGCCGCAGTGAACAGTGACAATCACAATGTTAAGGCGTGATAAGAAAAAGGAGGTCTAAATATAGAACGGCTTTCGAGGGTCCTTTGCACATTGTTGAATAAAATATCCAGACGCAGCTTCTCCACAAACTACATCATATATATCCAGTGGCACATGCAGTATCAGCAAGACACATCAGCAATACCCTGTTTATGTAAAGACAGAGTAATGGAGATGACGCATCCGTGGTTATGGAGTCACGATCATCACAGAGGAGCATTAAAACCTGAGTGCACGGGTGACGCGGCTGCTTGCAAATTTATGTTACGTGAAAAATGTCAGCGACCGTGAGAGGGGCTCAGTGCACTGTGGAGAGGTGCAGTGTCGTGCAGCAGTAGATCCATTAGGGGGCAGCAGACTGAGCGTGTCAGTGAGCCCCGGTAGCATCAGAGGCGATGGCGGCGGCGGCGGCGGCGGCTGCAGCCAGTGGAGCCTGTCAGAGTGAGAGCAGTCTGCTTTAAGCTCTTCATTCTGTCTTCTCCACTCGGCCAGGATTAAGGCCAATCATAGAAATCACTGAGTCAGAACCGTCCCACAATAACAGATGGAGGGACTTTTCCTCTCCAGAATTTTAAAACATCACAGACAAACTCGCTTTTCACGTCGCCTCAAACCCTTGCCGCCATCACCCCGCCGCCGCCTTTCATTCTCGCCCCATCCTTTTATCTCCCGCTCTTCACTCTGCGGTTTTATCCCGCCATCGTATGCCGTACTCCATTTCTCTCCATCTGTCTCAGTTTACTGCCCCCAAACTTACTCCCTCCTCCAACTCCATATTAATTCCAACAACACAGACACAAACCAACTTCAGAAAACAGTTAAATTGACTTCACAGAGCGTGCAGAGCTCCAGGAGTAATGCAGGGTGAAATGGGAAGAAGCTTGAAAACTTATGGCATGTACTGCCTGCGTTATTACGCGTTCGCCTCGGCGGAGTGACTGAGATGACAGAACATCCTGGGAGGAGGACGGTGATAATGAGAACACACTCTCCTCTGCAGAGTGGTCCGACAGTGTAAACGTCCATAATGAGGGGACATAATGACCCCTAATTCCAGGTCCCTGGTTGCTTTGCTGCAGGCAGCTGGGTATTGTCGTCCTTATTAGCTAACTCTGACAGAGGATCTGCATTGATGGGTGGGAGACCCTGTCTTTGTTCTGTGATCCAAAGCACCCTGTGGCAGGCCCATTTGCAGAGGCTGTGTGTGTAGTGCCATTGTAGCATGTGCAGAGATAATCCCTGCCATTGTCCCCCCCACCACCCCCTATAATCTCCCCCACACCAAAAAACGGAAATGTTAACACTTTCCTTTTTTTTTCCTCATTTCCCCCGCTCATCGCAGAACGCTCCCAACTTCCGTCTGCTGTTTCCACGGAGATGGATTTGGAAGACGTAAAAAAAAGCATCACCTACCCACGGCGGAAGCGACTCAACCGGCTTTTTTGAACAAAGAAATAAATAAAACAAATCAAACAGCAGCTTTTCTCCTCTTCCCCACAGGCCCAGAAATAAAAAAAACAGCGTATTTCCACAGTAGATTGCCAGCATTGTGCAGAAGCGTCTGTGTCTAGTTCAATGAGACAAAAAAGGCAGCTGTCTTTACTTTGGAACAATACAGTCGCTCTCCGCCGCAGCCACACTCGCTCACAATGGTGCTTCAGAGCCACACTGGAAATAATCGACCTTGATCATGAGCTCTTGTGTAATAATCATTCTACTTCTAAGTTTATAATGTGGACGTAATCAAAATACAATTACGTTAGAGGCAGTGTCATGGGAGCAGATGAGCTAATCTAATATTCGACTGACTGTTTTAGTGTCTCTATAAAAAAAAACAATATTAATCCTCTTCTAATTGGGGCCCTTTTTGTTGCTTTTGAGAAAACAATATGCATTTAGCTCAGTAAACCGAAGAGCCTACGTGCAAGATTCATCAGGGCACAGAACGGGGGGGCAAGGACCATTGTACTGCACATTATCATTCACTGAAGCAACCACCAGTGCAAATTCAATTAAACCTCCTATGGGATAAATGCTACAAACAGCTCTATCGCAATCGTTTACTCATGGGCGCAGGTGAATGCTAAACCGTGTGTGTTGTGCACAGGTCACGATGCAAATATCCAGAGCAACTTTAAAAAGAGGGCAAAGAAGGTCACAGCTGGAGTCGAAACAATACAGATCTGCAGCTCTGACTGCTGGACTGACCGAGTGTCCTACACGCGGGGGCCAGCAGGGGGCTCGAGGTGAGCCAGCAGGTGGAGCCATGTGTCGATGGGCCCGGGATTAGCTCAGTGACATGTGAGCGTCTGGCTGGTTTGGCTCACAGTCCACCCGTCTGACAGATTCTCACAGACATGCCCAAACTGCTGCCTCTCCTGGCGCCATTTATATATATATATATATATAAAAAAAAAGAAGATTCAGACATCTTGTTTATTCAGCAGCCCATTAGGCAACAGCCTCGCAGGTGACTGAGAGGGAGAAAATTGCATACCCGTCGTCTGGAACCGGCGCACAGGCTAAAAATAAAGAAGTCACAATAAAAGCGTCCCGGTGACATTCCACCTGAGAGAAGCAGAGCACATGGCTGCTCTTTGCGTCTGTACATCTGTTAACAGGTGTGTGTGTGTGTGTGCGTGCGACTGGCTGCATGACTTGCTCGTTCCTTCCGCCTTCTCAGCGTGGCGAGCGGGGAGGAGCAGAGCGATACAGCATCAAGATGCAGGGCTCACGTCTCCTTGATCAGAGGTGAGAGGGATACACAAACGCTCGCAAAGACAGAAAGAAAGGGAGCTTCTGGTATTTGAGTCGTATCTTCACAAAAACTCTTTGACTCACAGAGATTATGTTAAAATACACGTGAACAAATGGAAACATATGTGCATTGGCCATGACATGAGGGGGACGGAGGGAAAAAGAAGAAAAACAACCAGAGGAGGGAGGAGGCACAGGCGCACATTATTATCTCAGTCTATCAGTTAAGCACTGTTCCTTTCACCTCAGCTCACCACAGCACTTTCAGCAGTTCAAGGGCAAACAGTCTATTTTTCGCTGTCTGGTTATTTTTTGCCCTTTACTTCAATTATCCTCCCCTCTTTAGATTGCAGATAGAATAACGAGAGGCGTTACACATCCCGGGCTTGTAACAGGGGTTATTATTCAACTAATATGTCATGATGTGCTCCCAAAAAGATATTTTGCACATTTACCTCGCTCCTTGTACTCTCCCGTCTCTTCTGCTACAAAGGGAAAAGTGCATGGTGTCTGACAAGAGCCTTGTCACAGTGCCAGAGAGTCCAGTGACAGCAGCTGGTGTTTGACAAAGTGTATCAATGACAGTGCGTAGCCGGGCATTTGTTCAGGATTTACACACATGTGCACACATGAGTACACACCTTCAGTCATATTCATCCATACACACACACCGAACACACACACACACGCTTTTCCACTATTCCAGCAAACGTAAGGGAGGAAAAAAAACATGCAGACACGGACGTCTCTCAAAGCAATTACAGCAGATTGAAACCAAATTAAATTTTGAAGCCTAGAGCAACGCCAGCCACTGAACGCCTATGACAGATATGACAGGGGAGGAAGGAGACTGCTGCGGGACCAGGGGGTAGAAGCGATGATGGAGAGAACAGCAGGTGTGGGTCACAAAGGAAGAGAACGACTTGGATGGAGGAGCGAACACGTGCAGAAGTAGGGCAGAGCGCTGGCCCCCCCCGCAGAGAACACCAGGAACGGACCCGGCTAAGATATAAAAAAGGACTGAGGGTTTTTCTTTTTAAGTTTCAGCCCATCTCATATAACTAGTTTTTCTTACATTTCATTTCAGCTATGGAGAGATGTTGGAGAACCTTGCTTGAGATAACCATAGTCACTGAAAACCCCCCCAACATCTGTAACTGTTGAACTTGAGTTCACTTTGCAACAGGATATTGTCGTGGCCTAAATGTCCTGCTGTCTAACATTATAGAAGAAAACAAATTGTAATATACAAGATACTTGCAATATGTTATATAGATATTAACCTACATTATAGTCCGTGTATAAGATGATTTTCATTCTGTAATGACATTGATTGAAATGACTGCTGACAGATAGGAAATCAGTCAGAAATGTGTATAACCTTTGGTAAATTGTCTAGATTAAGAAAACTATTTTTGACTAAAACATGTAAATCCACTGTTCCTCTCTGAAAACACACATCTCTGGTAAATACAGTAAGAATCTTGAATAATAACATAAATACAATGAATAAAAAGGAAAAAAACGACAAAGAAAGCAACATTATATCTAATAAAAATGCTATTTTTTTTACGTCGCCATCACACTGCAAGATGTCACCACGCTACTAGAAATAAACCTTAATCTTTGGACCATTTAGCCATCGCAAGCATGCTCGTTACAGGCATACAGATTAGCTTGGTTTCCAGTTCTCCAAGAGATATCGTTTCTCCATTTGCATTATTCTAGTCCAAGAAATGACAGGATTAGTTGTGGCAGCTTTTAAACATCTGATGTTATCTCCCTCTCTTGGGTGAACAATTAATCCCTCTCACTTCCCTTCTTCACATCACCCTCTCTCCCTTTTCTATCCCCCATCCAGACTTCAGCTCTCCTACATTGCTCGACGTCTATTCCTCTCTTCTTCTCCTTTCTCTCCCCTCCTCCTTCCACTGTAGACTCGCCCTTTTCAGCCTCTCTCTCTCTCTGTCTCTCTGAGAAGATGGTTTTACTGTAGATAAATGGAGCAAAGTGCCCTGGCATTTAAATAACTATACACTGCAGAATGGATCCATATAAAACAACACAAAGATGAGGTATACGTAATAACCAGTCTGAGAATATGCACCCTCTTACAACTCGGATATAATGCGTTTCGAGAGGGGAAGTCAAAGCTTCTTGTTGGCCACCTGGTGGATGGATGCAGTATTTATCATAAACAACTCTTTTTACTGAATGGGAAATGAACCAAACTAAATATAAAATTTCCAAAGATGGTTTCTTTCACTTTAGGTAGTTCTCGTCACACTGATGATTGTCCAAGTATTAGTGTTCTGGTAAGTTTGATTTGTATGACTTATTTGATGCTATAAAAACAAGTGAAATGTCATGATTGGCAGCTGAGACTCCTGACTCCTGATTGGTCGAGGGTGTATATGTGGGGGACCTCAATACCGTAACTCCATCCCAAAATTACTACAGACAGACTCGTCCATTTTGATATGTTTCTTACAATTGTTGTAGTTTATCCCTTTTACTGCCTCCCTGTCTATTTATATGTCAACATGTGTAATAATCGGCCTGTTGTGTACATTCATCTACAAATGTACAAACGTTCAGTTGTCAAAATCTATCTCAGCCCCATCACATATTCAAGTTCATATTATGCGTTTTTAAATCCATTTCTAATATTGAATTTCTAATGGCAAAAACTGTATTAGATAACCATTAATTATCAGCCTCACGCTCATGACTCAAACAGAGGATTCTCTGAATAGAACACTGATGATGCTCAGAATTGCTTTGACTAGTAATAACATAATGTATCAATATGGACTGACAGAGAAATACAGGTTCCAAAATGACATGATGGTTTTTTAAGTGTAAGCCCATTCTGACAGAGAGTACACTCAGTCCTTTTTCGTTTGAAAGTCTGTTGTTGCTGATTTGCTCTCTCTCTCTGCGTCCTGTCAAAAAAATGAATAAACCCACAGCTTTCTTTTCATGTCTGTCAGATGTGGATAGAATGAATGTGTCTGTATTTATCTGGTGCTGATACAATACAGTGAGTGTTTCTATGTGTTTTTATGTGTAATGTGGTAAAATCCAGAGTCGAATGAGAAACTAAAATTATCACAGAAATGCAGTCGGTCCTTGTTGTGCTTTATTTACCTTAGATGCATTTTTAATTGGGGACGGGTGGTTCTAAGATGCATACTATGTTATCCCAATGTCCCTGGTATGATTGACTTTGAGGCCGGAGGGTCTTCTGGTGTCCATTTCTAGTTTGACCAAGCAGGTTGGAGAAGGATTTGGTTGCCCGAAGGTAAACAGTCCACATGGAGAGCACAGGAGATGGAACACATTGATGGAAATGCATCGGCTACCGGCTTTCTGATTCATCTGCATTATCCAAATTTTCGTCTGGAGTATTGCTATTGT